>OLKM01001477.1:75190-131889 GCA_900291075.1 Melanogrammus aeglefinus
ACTGTGAAGAATGGCCTGGTTATGAACGAGCCTGTGAGGACCGACTCCACACTTAAGAACCCAGAGACCATAAGGAGGACAGGCCTTTGAAACATGGTGTCACATTCCTGACAGATAACTGTAAATACATGAAATCTAAAACACTTATTCCTGATGGACATTTCGAAAGAACAACTTGTCAAAAGCACGGCCTTGTAGGGTAGGATATGATAGGAACAGAGAGAGTCAAAGAAACGACCAATAGATGAGAAAATAAATATGCTGTTCAACCGCTGTCAGTCTGTCAAGAAGTACCATGCGAAGGGAAAGACAAGCCACTTTTCTTCACTGTTGCTACAACAGGCTTCCTTTACACTCATTCCCAGAGCAGCATAATACAGACCCAGCCAGCAAAACAAAACATTCACAAAACCAACTTGAAAATGAACCCTGACATTGCCAGTGGATTCTTACACTCTTTCCCAAGAGTAGAAAGAAACCTCTTTTAAATTCCTCTGAATTAGTAAGGCCGACCCCAAACGTCTAGCAGACACAGAGGTGAACCGGGCTGAGGAGGATCAAACTGCTGGCAGCCAGGCAGGAATTCAAACCGATGGGGGAAAATAAAAAGATCTGCACATGATACCTCATCAAAAGACAGATTACGGTAAGATGAATCTAATGAGCAGGTTTTATCCGCTGGAGATGGATTACAGACACAGGTGAGGGAGCCCCTGCTCACACCAGGTGGAGACGAGCCCAATGGGATTCAGGATCACCTCAACCACAAGACCTCCCAATCTCAGGATGACAGAACCTAGCAAGTCATGCCTGTCAGATCAGACCTTTGTTGCACCGGCCGACAGACAGACAGACAGGCCGCCAGACAGACAGACAGACAGACAGACAGACAGACAGACAGACAGACAGACAGACAGACAGACAGACAGACAGACAGACAGACAGACAGACAGACAGACAGACAGACAGACAGACAGACAGACAGACAGACAGACAGACAGAGAGGCAGACATGAGACAGAGAAAGAAGAGGTTTGTAGGGGCCTATCCTTCATGGGTTTTGGGTACACTAAGATAAAACCACAAAATGCGGACATTCATTTAAACAGCAATCAATTTAGTTACCAAACATACGTTTTGATGTAAAAATGTATCACTATTTGACCAAAAATTTAAATTGTTGGTTTATATTGCATGAAACACACGCACGTACGCACACACACACACACACGCACACATTTAATTCTTTATTTGAATCCACCAATCACATTACAAAAGACAGGATTCAAATATTTCAGATAAGATAGGTCTTTGTTCAAGGGTACAAAAAACATCTCCTGCGCCACACTGCCAGACTACCTATCACTGCTGATATATGGAGCAGAACTTTGCTAATTGTTTCGATTTTCTGCTGGAGAGCCCAGCCAGCCTTAGCCCACTGATAACACGGTTGTGGACATGCCCCAAGCTGCCAAAAATATACACTATTAGCTTGCATTGGTAGCCTAGGTTCCTTAGTATTTCCAGAATGGGCTGGTATTTAACGATTTTATCATTGAAAGCAATTTCCATGTACAAATCCAACACGCAGCCTATCTCAAGGAGGAGCACCTCCCTTCTGTCTCTGTTTAAAAACACAACATCAGGGGTATTTGGGATGTTACAAAACACATCAATAGAGCTGTTAAACCATTCCGGCATGATGCGTGAATGTTTGTACATGGTCACATTTTCTAGAAATACTTGTTTAACATTGCTGGAAATCAGATCAACAAGTCGTCCATGACGGTGTGTGTGTGTGTGTGTGTGTGTGTGTGTGTGTGTGTGTGTGTGTGTGTGTGTGTGTGTGTGTGTGTGTGTGTGTGTGTGTGTGTGTGTGTGTGTGTGTGTGTGTGTGTGTGTGTGTGTGTGTGTGTTTGTGTGTGTGCGCGATGGCGGTAGGCGGTAGGCGGTAGGCAGCACGCCGGTATGCCGCACCAACAAACATACAAACTATAACATCTCGCCCGTTGTAACTGCCATCGTTAATGCAGCAGAGAAAGATATGCTTTAGACACACACACACACACACACACACACACACACACACACACACACACACACACACCACACACACACACACACACACACACACACACACACACACACACACACACACACACACACACACAAGGCTTCCAGTGATGTGTGAACTAGCTTATGCGTCACACTGACAACTTCACATCTGCACAACAGAATCCATATACCAAGCACTTGGCTCCCTGTCACTCAGTCATCCCCACCTATGAGATGTTACAACACTGCCAAATGGGCACTAAAGTATATTAGGGCCTGCTCCACTCCTCCCAGACCATAACTTAGCATAACTCAGGGGAGCTCATTGAGATACTGTGACATCATTGTGATGTCACCGCCATGTACAGCTGACCAATTTTTCATTGCTTTTTTCCTCACAGATCATTTTTCCAATCATTTTCCGTCTTCTCCTGTAGAGATCAAACAAGCCCTGTTTCGTCTGAGGCTTACAAGGGCGGATGTGTTCATTCAGGCCAAGCAATTAGCATAGCAGCTATGCTATGTCATGAGTCATCAAACGGTCACTTTTGCTGGGGATGAGGCTAGTGTTACTAAGCTAACCTGTGAGCTAGCTCGGGAGTCAAGGCAATAGAGAGCCAGGAGGCTTTTTTAGACCTTTTGAGAAGGACCTTTACATTTGTGGATATAAAGTTCAGAGGTTAATGAGTTGCACAATTTTACCTGTGGAAAGACTTGGTTTCGGTTTCGTATAAAAAAGTTTAGGTGAAGATAAATAATAATCCTGTGATAGTGTGAATGATAGCATTTGTGTTTGCATTTGTTTAACCAATCTGATGTTAAACGACGCCTAAGATACAGGTTTGCAGGATTTCATTGCGGTGGGGTTTTTGTGTGTTTGGCTCAAACCAAGCAACTATTTGTTATTCTCCAACTGAAACACACATTGGCTCCATCACAAGGTTTAAAGCAGGGAGGGATTATCAGTACCCAATAACCTTAAAATAGCCACCCAGAGGGTCTTGGCGAGGGAATTCCCTTGTTTGGATTGGAACTGTAATCATGTCAGGAGTGAGGAATCAGCCACAACTTGGTTCGATTCAGACCTCACACATCAAAATGTGAACAGACAATCCATACCCACATAAATACAAATACACACAAGCATACAGACATACACATACACACAAATTGGATTGCTCAGATGTTCATGTATGCGGTTGTTTGCGTCAAAAGCATTGTTAGTCAATCTAGTAAGAATTAACATTCATTCACCATACACACAAACACACACACACAGTCAAACACACACACACACACACACACACACACACACACACACACACACACACACACACACACACACACACACACACACACACACACACACACACACACACACACACACACACACACACACACACACACACACACACACACACACACACACACATCACTATAAGAAACACACACCACAGTTGAAGGAAAAAAAAGTTAAAATGACTTCCGTTCACTACAATACACCACTATAATACAACCTACACAACAGCACACTATACTGTAACTAGACTACTCTACACAAGTCCACATCCCAAAGCAATGTATGGCCTTTTCCTCTACAAAATGGCCGTGGGCACTGCAGACCACAGCCAACACAGGCCACAATTTGATTTGAGCCATAACAGACCTCAACAGGTCAAGGCCGAAGCACTCCACATACCATGAACCACGGCATGACACCTCCCCGTTGTACCACAAGCCACACCGTTAGCCACACCCAGCTCTAAGCCACACATTTGGCCTTTAACACTGAAGAAAAAACAACAAAAGACAGCAGAGCCTGAGCGAGGGGTCATTGTCCTGGATCAGGGGTCGGGAACCTTTCCCGTTGGCACAGCCATAGAAACGTGATAACTTGAAATGGATGTTAGAAGAGCCTAAGACCAATTTACATAATCATTGTCCCACCTTTTTTAGGGAAGATATTCATTCATTTGAAAGTAGAAATGACTATTTAGGCACGAAAGAACGATGCCATGTCATATTCCCTTTTTTTTGGCAGTTCATAATCCACTCTGATTGTAGATAATGGTATTATGGTGAATAGATGTTTTTGCATTTGACATGGAAATGTGAGTTTGTCAGGTGAGTTTGTCAATGTATCCTAGAAAGGCATTTACAGTATAAAATATGTTGCGCATGATAAAATGTAAAAGTAGTAATATTATCTATCTTCAGCCTTGTTGTGGAGACGTACTTGTGCCAAGTACGTCTCTAGAGAACCATCGATTCCTGCGCTCCGTTATGGATGAAGGTGGCGGTGAGGAGGTGTGGTAAAATCTGTCCGCCCGGAGGAGCCAGGAGAGGCTTCCCAGGGGCGGATTGAGGGCGAGAACTCATGCAGAGAGAGAGCGCAACCAAACCTCAAACACACAGGTGTGCATTTGTATGCATAGAGAAAGTGTGAGGCGAAACCCAAACCCACATGTCTAAACAGTAATAGGCCTTTTGTATTCAGGCTCAACACGGAAAGTTGGTTTTACTAAGTTCTAAAATTAAAATGAATGCGAAACAAAAGACCGGGAGAAGTATTTGAATGGAGAAGAATAACTTCCTTAGCCGTTAAACGCGACAAAACTCTAGGGGAAGGAGTATAGCTGAGTCTCTGTCCCACGCTCGCTACCGGACCTTTGATGTGGAGAAGGACGCCTCTTAATTGCTCAACCATTACATCAAGTTATCCCCCATATTTATGGGGGCAGGAGGTTAGCGTCGTGGCAACAGTGTTCGCCTCTCTATGACTAGGTTTGAATCTCAGTGTCCGCAAGCTAACCTGTAGCCATCCTTGAGCAAGTCCATCATATGAAAGTACACGTTATATGAGGTTAAAGGTTATAAACGCATCTGCTTTATGACTTAATAGTAGCATGTATGCAGAAGCCCACACAATATAACCATCATGTTCTCACACACACACACACACGCACACGCACGCACGCACGCACACACACACACACACACACACACACACACACACACACACACACACACACACACACACACACACACACACACACACACACACACACACACACACACACACACACACACACACAAGCATCATGTCTTTCAGTAAATCCTTTGCCCTGGTACTAAGATTAGTTGACAGTTTATCATCTGAACTACTTTTGGCTCCAACAATGGAAATATAATATGGCTTTGCTAAAGGTTACTGCATTCCCTGCATGTATAACACGAAGCTAAAAATACTATTGTGAAACATCTAACCTCTGTACGTTGAGGACTGAAGGGAGACAGAAGATGGTTATGTTCATACTCTAAAGATAATGTCTGACCCATGACTGTTCTCTATTTAGATATTGTACGGTTTTACTTTGAGAAGTGATCGGTCTCATTTAGAAAGATAATGCTGCCCTGCTGCCCTCTAGCGTTCATGGTGGATACAGCATGCTGTTACCCCGAAATATTGACTACTGTTCTTTACGTGGAATCATTGTTATCATCTGTTCTATGGTTCTCCATCGACAGGTCCCTGCAGAATCACAAAAGAGCAAGTTGAAAATCTGTATTTGTACATTGTATATTACTGTACACATACTGTCAGATCACATGGTTAGAAGAAGTAGGCCTATGTACTTTAAACCGCACACTTTAGCGACACCTTGCTAAAAAGGTTAATTTAAATGTTTTAATAATCATTGTTATTTTTGTACTGTAGGCCTATATTCCTTTTTAATGTTTAAAAAGTTGCTCCTATCAGTTCCCTCTCAATGGTTCTATCGTTTCCAACTGCTTCTTTAGGGAGTATATTTGCTTTCCCTTCTGGGCGTAGGGTTATGCAGTGTTTAGTAAAATATGGGCCCATTGAGACTGTGTAATTGTGATAATGGTGCTGTATAAATAAACTGGACGTGAACAAACAGAGGCTGTAATTTCTTCAGTTTGTCTCGGTCTGCTCCCTCGTCTACATGCAGACATTTATGTCCCAGTTGGGCATTGCTTGTATCTCTCTTGGGGTGAAAAACACTTATTTTTACCTACAATATGGTGAAGAAGGTGAGAAGAAGGCCTGACAGGGGGAAAATTCCCGGTCATGACATTGCCAGCATTCCATACAGAGGCTCCTGTTGGCCTGGAAACTATTAATACTTTCAGGAACGAGCTCCCCCCCCCCCCCCCTTGCCCCTCCATGGCCCCCCAGGAGACGGACAACATCACCCAAAGGCCGGTCTTTAACCTGTAGCCTCCCAACATAACTTACATAACCAATTCAAAATGCTAAACGTAGGATAACATAAAACTTCATTCAACCAAGAGTTCCCAGAGAGAGAGAGAGAGAGACGTAAAGAGGGATAGGAATGGCATTTATAAATAAGACTGCCAAGTGCTTAGATTAGTTATTGCAAGACTTTGTAGTAAACAGCAAAAAGGTTGACCTGGTATTAAAAAGGATACATCGGGAAACAGGAGAGGGGAGGGGGTGTATTTTTACCGATGGACTGGTATGAATTACCGTGAGTGTGAGAGGTGGGGTGTGTTGTGGGATAGGGACGGGGTTGTGTAGTGTCTGTTGGTACATCCCCAACTGAAACTCCTTCAACTCCCGGTGGTCTGGTTTTCTGATTGGCCGGCGAATGGGATTGACAAAAGCTCATGGATAAGATCTGGGAGTCCCCTGGTGACGGTAACAGGTGGTCTGCAAGCCTGCGCGTCAACACAGCGCAGATCTGAACCCAGATCACCTCTTCAGGGGCTCTGAAAGTTGCCTGCTGCAAGTTGCTAGCTGATATCAAATCCATTTCAAGTCGATTTTGTTTGTATAGCCAGTCACACTCCACTATTTTATAATTTGAGGGAGTACTGATTCTACGCAAATTCTGGACCAATGACGTCAATGGCCCAACTTTTGTGCAATATATTATCAGAGAAGAAGTACAGTAGATGCTTCAGACCCACAACACGAAAATTAAGCAGTATGAAACAGTATGAAGCAGTACGACGGATATTATAAAAAAATAAGCAAGATGTTACCCATTTAATCACACTTACAGTCTCAAAAGGCTTGACAGGCTGTCAATTTACCACACCCCCTAGCCCACAGCCCTCTAAAGGACACAGAAAAACCACCAGGATCAAGAGACGAAACCTTTACAAGGGATTCCTCCTTCCATGGGGACAGCGAAGGGCCGAATGGGCAGAAATAATGCTAGCAGAGACGAGTTATCTCTGAATTAACCTGCTGCTAATGCAGTACAATGACATGAAAGATTATGCATGGTGCATATGTCAAGTGAAGTACTCTGAAAGTGGGCCACGGGTATCTTTCTTAACACCGCCTGAGACAGGCCTCTGGTGAACCGGGAGTTCCCCAGAGATGGTTGGGAATCTTCTGCATAACTCAAAACTCAAGAGATAATGTCCATCTAGTAACTGTGGTTTTCATTATCACAGAGAAAGCTCACAAGCACAGTGGTATAGCACTAATAATTTGTACAAAATATTTTTTTTTAGTAGGAAGATACAACTTTACGCTTACACAAATTGTCTGTCCCCAAATAATAAATAAGTAAGCTTTGCCAAGCTTTGGTCAACCAGATCATTCATTTTTTATGAAAGTTAAATTTAATAATTGGCTATGAAACTGTTAGAAAACAAAGAGCAAGTAAGTATTAATTTCCAGTGTGAACATGTACTAACCCCTACAATTACACTCACATCCAAACACACATATTCAGTAATAACCAATGTAATAACCATCTTGTTAGAAGTCAAATGCCTTGCTCTGAGGCCCCTTGGTAGTATTGGCCAATATGAACTGAGAGTGGAAACAGCTACGTTAAGGTCCGTAATCTACCTCTAGAACTGGCTAAGAGGCCTTATTCTAAATCTAGTCCATATTAAACCTGACCAGAAAAGGCATTAATCTGAGTTTATGAGAGGTTGAACCTTACCGAACTAAGGGCAGTGGATTTCCCCCGACTCGACACTCCAGTTGGATGGGGCTTCCCTCTGACACCTCCTGGCTCTTCAGCTTCTGGGTGAAGACGGGTGGGGACAGGGGTCCGTTCTGGTTCTGACCCCCCCCAGAGGTCTGGTACCCCACAGGCTCGGCTGAGCCCGGGGGTCCCTGTTGGTTCCATGCCTCCCCCGGCGGTGGAGGGTGGCTGGGAGGGCAGAGGGGGCTGAGGGGGCTGGGGCAGGACAGAGACGGCACCCACCGGTGGCATCCGCTGGCTCCTCGGCGACAGGTATCCGCTGTCCGGGGAGGACGACTCCTCCTCGCCCAACGGTTGCTCTGGGCGACCGGGGGCGCCTTTGAACAGCGTGGACAGCTCCTCGATGAAGGAGGCGGCCCGGCTGCAGAACTCCGTGGCGGAGGGCACGCGGTCGCTGAGCTCGAGGCCCTGGTGGAGCAGCCGGGGCCCATCCTGCTTGTACACCGGCGCGATGGACCTGTGGCACACAAACTTCTCTGCCGAGGGCTGAGGCGTCTCACCGGAGGTAGGTGTTGTCCTGTTGAAGAGCATATTTTGGCTGGCGGAGGCCATAGCAGAGGCATCCGGAAGGAAGGCTTTGGTCGGGTGGTCGGGGGGTGGGATGGGAATGGAAAACTTGGGCATGGAGGGGAGTGGGGAGAGTGGGGGGGGGGAGAGGGATGGAGGGGGGGGGAGGGATGGAGAGGGGGAGGAGGATGGAGGGGGGGAGAGGATGGAGGGGGGGGAGGAGGGGGGTGAGTGGGAGGAGTGTGAAGCATGGAGAACGGGCTCCTCTTGCGTGGGTTTGGGGGACGTTTCAGGCTCATCTCCGAAGGCCTCTCGGGCCAGATCCAGACTGAGGTTGATCTCATCCGCGCTGAGGAAGGCGGTCAGGTCGGCGAAGTCCCCGTCATCGGCGTCCAGCTGGCACGGAGGGTCCAGGTAGAGGTCCCCGTCGGAGGACGCCTCAGAGAACACGCCCCCATCCAGGTCAGAAGCCCCGCCCCCTGCGTGGTCCTTCTGCAGCAGAGATGGGAGGGGCTGAGTCCAACTCCCGTCCTGCATCCTGCAAAACAGACACGCCCTCAGTAAACAACAGTAAACACAAACGCACAGTAAACAAAATCACGCACAGAAAACACACACACACACCCAACTCTGTGTTGACAACATGTCAATACAGCCTCCCTCAACAGGCAACTACAGAAACACAAACACAACCTCACCCTAATCAACACACACAGAGGCACTCACTCACCACAGACATACTCCCAACAGTTCAACACACACATAAAGCATTTGGGGGGTGTGTGGTGTAAATAAAATAAAGCAAGAAAGAACAAAGACCATGGATCAAAAACAGAAAGACAGATAGTATTGTGGATTGTATTTTTACATCCATTGCAGTGAAGGCTAGCTTTCCGCTTGAATTACGTACAATCAAAACATCATCCCAAGAACCTGGGGAACAACTTAACATACCAAGGTTATCAGATGGGGGGGGGTGGGGGGAGAAAGTAGGACGGTATAATTGACGATTATGTGTCCCTCCATTGGAAGTCACTGCAGTCACTGTTGTGATGAACTGTCACTTGCCCAGTTCATAACAACTTAGGCAACCGTCTGATGCTGTCACAGCAACAACAGTGCAGCAGGTCTGGTTTACACTGGACCGTGTGTGTTGATCAAGGGTCTAGGGCTATTGGCGCTTTCCCAATGCTGTCTGAAACTCTCATGCTTTGTTACTGTTTCCACAGTCACTGGTACTGCAGTAGGGTTTTCTTCAGAAGGTAATACATTTAGTGGTTAACACATGGTGTAAGCCCAAAGAGGTTCTGATTTTGTCATTGATAATTAAGATGATGGACATCATTAGCGCTCTGCTAGTATCATTTAAACGCTGAGACGTTGAATGGTACTTTGTGATACTTTGTGACTGAGAGACCCTAGTCTAGTAGTAGTAGTAGTAGTAGTAGTAGTAGTAGTAGTACTAGTAGTACACATTTTACATGGGCCAGACATGTACAATGTGTACTGGGGGGGAGTTTGTATGTGGGTTAAGATAGGAGGGTGAGTGTCACTGATGGCGTTGTGCTCAGCAGCTGTTGTTATTTTTAATCCCGCGGGGTACGTTTCAGCGAACGGCAGTCAGACGCCACAGAAGAGCGAGACGCAGTGGGGAATCAAGGCTACAATGGAGGCAGAATGGATGGACTAACAGGTTTATACATCTCCTTAAGTTGAACCAGGTGAACAGTAGTATGCGGTGATACAATGTGAATGCGGAACCATTTCAATAGTAACATTGACCGAATGAGTGGTAGCCGGCCTGTTGGTCTCCCAGAAAACTAAGCCCAACAGTCAAGTCAGGCTCATCTTCTATTTTTGCTCACACACATAAACTCTAATGAATTGAATGTGCATTCGATAACAATCTGTGAATGTAGATTTTAGATTTTAATTCAAAAATATTGCGTAGAAAGCTAACAAAAGCAGCTGAAAATAAAATTTAAAAAAATAAAATTCTGAAAAATAAGTCCAACATAACATAAATATTTTTAAATTGAACATCAAAAATTAAAATTGAATACAGGTTTGGGCTAAAATCACCTAGCAAATTAACCACCTACCCAGAACATGTCGGTCAAAGTATATGAAAGAAAGCACAGAGCAACTCACCTAAAGGTGGGAGATTTATCGAACCGCTTCCACCTGATGTCGTTTTTCCAGGATTGTTCTTTTTTTTATTACTTCTTATTTTATTTGATGGTGGTGCTGGTGCTGGTGTTAGCCGGGGCGGAGAGGACGGACAACGGAAGGTCCAGACGTTGGACTGCGTGGTCTGGTCGGTGGCCGGCAGACCCATCTGTCCCTGGGCCGATGGCTCGCTGTGTGGGGCTATATTTGGGCCAAGCTCAGGTTTCACAGAGAGTCACACTTCGATGGAGAGAGAGAGAGGAGAGGAGGGAGGGAGGGAGGGAGGGAGGAGGAAGGGAGGAAGGGAGGAGGGAGGGAGGGAGGGAGGGAGGAGGGAGGAGAGGGAGGGAGGCGAGAGAGAGAGCATATGGGGATTAGGCCACTTGTGTAATATCTCAGTGTGTGTGTATGTGTTTGTGGGTGGGTGTATGTTTGTGTGTACTTTTTGGATTGTGTTTGTGTGAGTTGGTGGGTGAATGCATCTGTGTGTATGTTTGTCTGTGTGCGTGTATGTGTGTGTGTTTGTGTGTGTGTTTATGTTTATGAGAGTGAATAGGTATGTTTTTGTGAATGTATGTGTGTGTGTGTGTATGTGTGTGTGTTTGTGTGTGTGTTTATGTTTATGAGAGTGAATAGGTATGTTTTTGTGAATGCATGTGTTTTTGTGTAAATGCATCTGTTATGTTTTCTGAATGTGTGTGTGTCAGGTTCATTACAGTCTACACCATGATTTTCCAAACATCAACATCCCTGTGTGTAAATGGACACATGTCAAGCCCGCTACACGATTATATGATCCAATTGTAGGTCATGCAATATTCAGCTATTTGCTAATGTGATAATTGGACGAGACAGTAGTGACTGTGGTACTGGCAGATGGCCGAGCTAGCCCAGAATTTCGGCTATTCTTTTTTTATTTTTTTTATATATATATACAGTATATATACATATTTTTTTCTTAAACACAAAATAAAACAAGACAACAAACAAAACAATCAAAAACCTTGCTATACATACATCATAAGGTAACAAAACTCACAGTGCATTACAAAACCACACACAGTACAACACGGGGCGGGGGGGGGGGGGGGGGGGGTTGCAGATCCATAATATTCAATACATTCATTTAAATGCGCAGTTCTCAAATCCAGTCTCATAAAGATCCAGGGACCTTCATCCCCACGGGTGATCATTGAGGACCGAGGTTGCACGTTCCATTGACAGGAGATCCATAAAGTCTTTTAACCAATTAACCAAACAGTGTGGAAGCAATTGGGTTTTTGTACTTTCCAATTCATCATAATAATTCGTTTAACCGACAAAAAGGCTAAAGCTATGATGTGCTGCGTAAGAGTTGACTCGATATTTTCTACTCTATTGCCTAAAAGGCAAATTAGTGGGCAGAGTGCTATTTTCACTTTCAGAATAGAAGAGAAGTTACAGATCAGCTTTCCAAAAACTCTTTACTGAGGGGCAATGCCACATTAGATGTATCAACGTTCCTGCCTCTCCGCAACCATGCCAACAAAAATGGGAGAGGGAATTTCGGCTGTTCTAACACAGATCATGGTATTGAGTGGGGAAGGAGTCTTTACTTGGAGGGGAGCATGTTCTCACTTTAGCTCTTTGACAGGAGGTCCTGACCTCAGGGTTAGCGCTGAGCTGCTATCTGCATTGACCCTATGCTAACCTGCAGACACCAACGGCAACCATCCGGATCAAGTACTAACACTAAAGTATTAAAAAGGTTGATTCCTATCCTCTCGACAATGATAAGGGTTTAGAAGACTATTTAAATTGCATCACATTGTGTTATGGCTGTTACAGTATGTTATTAAATGTAAGTTGTTGTGGTATTTACATTCACATATGAACCAGACGCCTTAATCCATAGTGAGTGTGACGTACAAGTGGGGCTGAGAATGAATCATAAACAATCCTATACGGGGAATGGGTTAACCTAGCAATTGTTAGTGCTTGCACTTTGTTCTATTAACATCCTAACTGTACCGACAGCGATTTATTGATTCACCTTCTTCTGAGAAATTTACTTATTGTAAGTCGCTTTGGATAAAAGTCGCCTGCCAAATGATACAGCGATAGCTCATGTCAACCAACATTATGAATTCAACATTAGTGCTAAGAACAACGAAAGTGCAATGGTCAGTCAATTTGATGTTAATAACTATAGTGCCCGGCCAGCGGTTGAGAGGTGCACAGATGAGCTGACTCTCACTGCCACACTTAGTCTATTTATGGCCTCCTATCACTCTCTCACTGCTATTCTGGCTCTACAGTTATCTACTGATACAGATAAATACCGGAGACTCACACACATACATACTGAGACATACACCCATACACTAACATAGAGACAGACATGTGCTCATGCAGACACGCAGACACACACTCGCATATGCAAAAACACACAAACAAACACACACACACACACACACACACACACACACACACACACACACACACACACACACACACACACACACACACACACACACACACACACACACACACACACACACACACACACACACACACACACACACACATGCTTAAAGACACGTGCATGCACTCACTAACACAGATTCATGTACACTTCTAGTGATTCTGTTATGGCAAGTAGGTTGCAATAACATTATTAGACATAAGGGATGTGTCCCTTATAACTTAATATCACAATATAATATAAATATAGTATCACAATAATATAAATAGTTGTTTTTTGTCTTATCCTCTGGGACTTGAATGTTATGTATTTGTAACTCATTTAAAATAATGTAATGAGTCTAATACCGTCATAGTGGTTTATAGAGTATACGCTCTGGCGTCCTGGTTATGTTTGTCCGTTCTGCTTTCCGTTTCTCTTCTCTGTCATTGGTCGAGGGGTAAAGATGGCGCTGTCCGCGGAATTGTGAAAACAAAGTGTTCAATCAAGATGAACATCTTTCGTATTTAGTTCGCAGGCTAGATTTAGCTCATTGAAATCCCCTCTATTCTGTCTTCAGTTGTAATTTGGTCGTGGTAAGTTACGGATTTCTCCTGGTTTTCTAGCTGATTTAGCAGTGTGTGGACGTTAGCATGAAAGTAGGCAGGGCTGTCAGATTGAGGTTTATCAACCTAAACTTTTGATTTAATGGCGTTTATGTAAATTAATAGAGCTTCAGAATTTAACGCGCTTAAGATTCAAGGTATGCTGACCTATCAATGCCGTAAAATATAAGTAGTTCATGTGTTATTAAGAGCTCTATATTGAACTAACAGTAGTCTGCATTGACGCAAAAAATACTGTCAGGTCTTTATAAACTCGCTTATTACCGACTATTCAATGGATTAATATACTGATTGGCTACCGTGGATTATAACACAGAGACCGGCAAGATAGTAAACAATGCTGAAGCAAAAATATACGGTTGTATGCTATATGTGGTTGTTAGGTTGTCTCATGTACAATGCACGTATCATTTTCCTTTAGACTTTCCAGCCGGAACGATGCCTGCGTTTCGGCAAGTTGGGGAAAAGCAGCTTCCCCAACCCCGTGCTTTGCATGGCATGGTCCGCCCAAAAGAGATCTCATTGCCCTTGCCAACACATCTGGAGAAGTAGGTCTTACGTCTAGTTCTCTAGAAAGAATGTCATCGTTGATAGTAGTTTAATAAATGTTTTCTCTCCAGCTTTTGTTACATCGGCTGGCCAACTTCCACAGAGTGTGGAGCCTCCCAGCCACAGAGCACACAGGAAAGGAGATCACTGCTCTGGCCTGGAGGCCCGACGGCAAGAGTAAGGAACTTGGATTCAGTTTAAAGATTTCTAAGTAATGTAGCAATTTATTTCCATCTATTTTATTATGTTTATTCATCATGAATAGCAGTTCGTAGGATCAACCAAAACCACGTCTAGGAATTCTTTGCATTTGTTCAAACATGCAGGCACACAATTTATCCACACGTCATCAACCACACAATTCTACAACCAGCTGGTTAGAACCCTGATCAGTAGGCAGATCCAATCTGCCCTCACCAAACCGCCTTTTCTCTCTCCCTACCCTACTGTCATGTAACCTCACTGTCACTGTGGCCCCTCCGTCCCACAGTCCTGGCCTTTGCCCTGGGGGACACCAAGCAGGTTGTCCTTTGTGACGTGGAGAAGGCAGAGATTCTCCACCTGTTCACCGTTGAGAATGCCGTTTCCTGCATGACCTGGATGGAGGTGGTGGAGGAGAGCAGGTAGACGCCACAAGCCTCCATTAATAGACCATAGATATATAGGTTGTTATTTACACTAACACCTGGCCCATGTCTTCCAGTGTCCTCAGTTCCTTCTACAACTCTGAAGATGAATCCAAACTTTTTCTTCCTAAATTACCAGCACTTCCAAAAAGGTAAAAACTACAAATACATCAATTGTATTTAATGTTGTTCAGTATGAGTATTCACCACCAAGATAAGAGCACCTTGTATACCAAATACACTAAAACATACTTCTGCTCCCCTTCCCCATCCCAGTTACAGTACAACATCAAATATATTCAGGTATGAAAAAGGTTAATGCTTTCACAACACAAGTTACATCAGTTTCAATCAATCAAATGGGAGATATTCCTGCATCATAACCGTATGCCCTTTTGGGTTCATGTATTTTAGCGAGGAGAAATCTGATGAGATCATGAACCTGCTGGGTGACGTCAGGTACGTTGTGGCAAAACTTCCGGTTAATCCAAATTAAACTTTGTTAATAGGGATTTAGTGCAAAACCGTCTGTTTAATGTGTTCTTATAACGCTCTCCTAAACAATTAGACAGCAAACCAAACCAACAGCTTGAACTTGAACACTCACCTACTCAGTTGGACTGGTGTTGAACTTCCTACTTCCCCCTACTCCTACTTTGCAGACTCAACATCCTGGTGGTGGGCGGAGCCTCTGGCTGCGTGGAGCTCTATGCTTACGGAATGTACCGGATCGCAACGCTCGACAAGGTGAGGGATCTCTACCTTCATTCTGATTTGGTAACTCCCTCCTCCTCGTGTGGGCCTCTGGGTCCGTCTCACACTGCTGCTGTGTTTAGGTCCCCGGAAGCTGCCGCAGCCTCAGTCTTTCCTCGGACCTCAAGTCCCTGTCGGTCATCACGGAGGTCCGGTCCGTGGACAACAACCCAGAGATCTGCTATGTCCAGGTGGTGTAAAAGCTCCTCCTGCAGTTAAACTGACATCCCATAATATAATATAACATCACATAATAATGTATTGATCCCCCAGTAGAAAGGAAGGAGAGTTATCGGCTATGGAAGAACAGAAAAGAGACGTTAAATATAAATTTAATTTAAATATATTGCTGAAAAAAGACTAATATAAATAAATAAACACAGCATACAATACATACAAGATAAAATGGTAGTCTTTGTTTATAATGCACTACAATATTGCAAATGTTTAAATGTGGTATTTAATCACTCTAATCTAGATTTATTTATGTAGAATGCTTAATCTAGTGCACGTAATAGCAGTGATAATCAGTGATAAGGCTGGGCACACATTGACCGTGTCGTGTGCGTGTGTGTGTGTGTGTGTGTGTGGTGTGTGTGTGTGTGTGTGTGTCTGTGTCTGTGTCTGTGTCTGTGCGTGTTCTTGTGCTCTATCAGCTGGACACGGGGCTGCTGTCGGACTGTCTTCCCGAGGTTACCAGGATGGCCAGGAAGTTCAGCCACATCTCCACGCTGCTGCAGTACCTGCGTCTCTCCCTCACCTGCATGTGTGAGGCCTGGGAGGAGATCCTCATGCAGATGGACCTGCGCCTCACCAAGTTTGTTCAGGTGGACAGCACGTCTTTAACGTTACGTTTCTTGAGTTTCAATGAACTGCAGTGTAGATGGAAAGCAAATCTTTACGTTGACCTGCTTACTGAACCATATGAGTGTGTTGTTTGCTTCTTTGTAGGAGAAGAACACCAACACACAGGTGCAGGATGAGTTCCTAGAGCTGTTACTGTGGGGGCAGTCCAGGTGAGAATCATGACCTTTGTAATCATTCATTATTTCCTCATTATCTAACATAAGTTTTTATCCCTTGTTATCTTTGATGCATGACTTCCGAATTATATTGAATTATATGTTGTCCATTAGCTCTGAATTATTTTCATCATCACCTTTGATTAATGATTCCCTCATACAGCGTAATGCCAGCTGTCAATATTTTAGGATGCAGTACCTATAATTCCCTGTAGAGGACAGCAGTTGCTATTATGAGTTTTGATAAAACATTTTATCGTGGGTACAACTGTGGTACAAACACTCAAAAATATAAGTTGCTGTCTGCAATTTCACTAGCTAAATAATGTTGACTGGATTCAGATTAAAATCAAATCTTTGTTTTAGATTAGCTCTTTTTAAACCCACACAACTTTTCAGTTTCTAGGGTCCTGGCATGACCCATGAGGTGGGTGTTACTTAGCCCCTTTTGTGCCCTGCATTTCAGCCAGCCAGTTACATTTGTGTGTCTTTAGCCTCGATGTACATATTCAAACTGTATTTGTGTGCAGCCCTGAATTACAGGCCCTGCTTATGAACCAGCTCACAGTCAAGGTAAGAGAGCGGTCTGAATGCATGCATGTACAATGCACACCATAAACATAATGTGTATAAATCCAGCCCAGTACAGTACTTCATATCAGTAGATAATATCTATTACCTGGTCTGGTGATTGTCAAACTAGGGTCTGAAGAAGCTTGGCCAGTCCATAGAGTCGTCCTATAGCAGCATACAGAAGCTGGTCATCAGTCACCTGCAGAGGTAATTGTCTCTCACTACAGCAGTTCATCTACCTTATATTTGTCCATTGTACAACTATTGCCTTCCTTATCATCCTTCTCAAGAAAGGGGTTTGAGGGGAGTTGTGAGACTGTAGCTGTGATTTAAGGGGCTGTACAAAAACAATTAATTGGTAAACATTACGCTTGTATGAATGATTTACTCTCTCTCTCTAGTGGGTCTGAGGCTCTGCTGTACCACCTCAGTGAGGTCAGAGGGATGTGTCTGTGGAAGCACAAGTTTGAGCCCCTGGGTCTTAATGCAGGCCGCTATAGAAGGTACCGCACACATCACCACTAGAACCATAACGACAAGTAGAATCACTACTACAATCAAATACTACAGCACTGTAAACTTGGCTCTCGCACATCTGCTACCAAACTTATCACGGCAAGAACAACCATAACAGAACTTGAGTAGAAGCAAAACCATTAATAAAATCATTAGATATCTTAATGTCATATTGATCTGAATGGGTTTTCCTTCTTCCTGTTTTTAGATGCCATCACTGCTGTGGGCTCCTTCTCTCTGAAAGCTAATGAACTGCTCCAGTGAGTTGCATTGATTTCTCCATTTAGAGTGTCCATGTGCATATTTATTGTGTTGTAACCACGTTTTGTTTCTCCACAGAGTGATTGACAAAAGTATGAAGAACTTCAAGGCCTTCTTTCGCTGGCTGTATGTAGGTAAGAGTCTAAATGGTTTTATTGTCATCTATGATAATGGGGTTGAGTGTGTCCAAATAGCATGTCTGAACCACATTCATCTTCCACATTAAAGGTAGACGGGATAGCAGAGAGAATCATCCAGGATATTCTTAAATGCCCAGAGCAAAGCATAAAAATATTTAGCATAGAACTGCCATCGGTTTGAGTCCGTGCACGTTGCATCTCTTCGATGGCTTTGAGGCGGCTGTGCGCTCACAGGCGTTGTGGTTGCGTTGCCCTTATTTCCCTGCAGCGATGCTGAGGATGTGTGAGGAGCACGTTCCCCCGGAGCTCAACAAGGTGAGAACCGATCTGCTCCCCCGTCTAGAACATGGAACATGGAACCAGATCTCTTATGCCGCGTTGTACATTTGAACTCTTAGATGACACAGAAGGACATCTCGTTCGTGGCCGACTTCCTCTCTGAGCATTTCAGCGAGGTGAGAGTAACCACATGGCCTTGTGATATGTGACATTGGTGTTCTTGAAATTGTGATGGGATGTCCCTGGAATCAGTGACATCATCTATTTGTGACTGTTTACAAATGAATACTAAGTATGAAGCATTGCGTTATTTGACAGAATGAAGAGCTTTTCGACCGCAAAGGGAAGTACTTCAACGTGGAGCGAGTGGGCCAGGTAAGGATCCTCTTGGCTTTGCTTTGTGGTAGTGTCACATGGTGTTGGAGCTACTAGGACCAGTGTCTTACTATAAGGTTTGTCTCGTACAGTATCTTAAAGACGAAGACGATGACCTAGTGTCTCCGCCCAACACCAAAGGAAACCAGTGGCTCAAGTTCCTCCAGGAGAGCAGCCACCTGAAAGGTACCCTGGGAGATGAGGTTCATAAGACACGATTCATAAAAAAATTGCACCGCTCTTAGCCCTTTTCCACCAAATCAGCTCTGTTTCTTGAACCGGTTCTGTTCTGGATTCTTGGAACCTTGATGCTATCTAGAAAATCAAGCCATCTTGTTCCACCGGTCTTGAGCAGGACCATTGTGCGCACCTGAAGTAAACAGTAATAGCACACTCTTTTTTTCCATTCTCTATTTACGACACGCCCACTGATGTAGTCAAGGCTTGCACTTCAGGTCTGGGAAAACCTTCTATTTTTTGATTCCAGTCGGGAGCCAACTTTTCAGGTTCTAATTCCAATTAAATGATTGAGGATACGGTAAATGATGCTCCAAATGGTTCAGAATTGTTTGCGTGCACCGGAACGGAACCCGTTCCATGTTGGTGGAAAAGGGGTATCATTGGTGTCTTTGGTCTTGGTGTGAACCCCCCCCCGCTCAAAGTGTGTGTCTGTGTGTGTCTCTGCGTGTGCGTGCATGTGTGCACAGAGAGTCCCCTGCTGTTCCCCTCCTACCCCAACAAGTCTCTCCACTTCGTCAAGAGGATGATGGAGGGAGTGATCGAAGGCTGCCTGCAGAACCCAGCCGTAAGATCTAAAAGCCCCTGTGTTTTAAAAGGACATTTCCTATTTGCTGTATGACTAAAGAATGATGCCATTATGTATGGCACCAGTACAGGTTGGCTACAACCTGTACAGTCGGTTACAACAATGTCCTATGAGGTTATATATGAACTGTTGTCTATATTCCACCTTAACAGTCTGTATTTGTCGCAGGAAGTCATTGGGAAATCTGTGAAACAGGCAATCTTCTTGCCCCTCTACACAGTTCCAGAGAGGTATGGACTTACTTTTTCAATTTTATAAAAAAATGTCGGTCCGACATGTGCTATTGTTTACATTATCTGAACGAATGATTGTTACTTTTTGCTTCTCTGCAGCTCTGAAAACACTCCTCGACTCTTTGAACTTCCATCACAGTACGTCGCAGCACCAGGCCATGTCATGTGATCTCACTATGGACAATTTTGTTGGGAGGCGTGCGCTAACGTTTGTTTGTCAACAGGTGGAACGACAAGAAGGCCAACATGCACTACGTGGTGTTCACCATGCCGGAGGTTTCCCCCTGTAAGCTCTACATGCTGAGGAGGGCTACAGACCTCTACAGGTAGCATGCAGATGCTGTCTGTGTGGACGGCATGTCTCCCATTCTATCTTCCTGCCTCTCACAGAGAATCAGTTTGTTTCTCTGTATGTACACAAGCATGTGTGTGTCTGTTTCTTTCTTCCCGTTCCTTCCTGTGTGTATAACTCTCTCTGTAGCTGAACATAAATTGGTTTAGCTTTTCTATTTATCGTTCTTTGTCCCTCTGTATCTGGTCAGTCGTTATCTGCGTATGTAACTGTCGGTCTGTATCTGGGTAACGGTCTGTCTCTGTATACGTCTCTCTCCCAAAAGACCCGTGGCCAACAGCGTGGTGTCTGTGGACCTCAGTAACATTCTCAGTGCGGGCCTTCAACACAACGGAGGACCAGCCGACGCCCAGTTAGTTCGCCCCTCTCTCCTTCATCAAGCATACGTCTATAAACACAGATTCACAAGGAAACCACTTTCTCCCTCTCTCTCCACTCTAAATACACGTTTCATCCTCTTCAGGCCTGACTGTGTGTACAGCTGCCTGGATGCCCGTTTCTATGACGACGAGATGCTGACCGTGGTCCTGTGTGCACCAGAGGGGGAGGAAGACAGGGGGCGTGTCTTGGCTCAACTTCCTCTTGGCTCTGCCCACAGCTGTCAGAACGAGTTCAACTGGGACCCTGCTCTCAGGTGTGTGTGTGTGGGTGTGGTGTGTGGGTGTGCATGTAAGAGCAAATGTTGGCATTGTGGGATCAATCATAGCACAGCTAAAGTTTTTAACAATGGACAGGGCGTAGCCATAGAGTTTGGACGTAACCATGGAGACTGGACTGAACCATGGTGACATGTAACATGTAACCATGTTTCCTGTACCGCCAGGCTGGACCAGCAGAGCGGATCTGTTCCAAGCCAGGCTCTGGTTCTGGAGAACCAAGTGGAGGATCCTGGAGAACATGAAGGCCCAGTTTGTAGCCGTCAACGGGATCCGCAAGGTGGCCTGTGTGGTAAGTTTGAAGAAAACACCCTTTGTCTCTCAATTCATACGAGGGCTTGTTAGTCTAGTAGGCTAGGGTGTTTGACTCCTTGACAAAAGGTTCTTGGTCCCCAATGTCTGCAACTTGCATACCTGTAGGCATCCTTGATCGTGATACCTTGCTCCTGTTTGCTCCTTAATGACTTAATGTATCTCAAAGTTCCCTGTAAGTTGCTTTGGATACAGGTGATATACATGACTAAGAAGTAGAAGGAAATAGTAAAGGACTCCTACAGTATCTAACATCTTTCTCTAGCATCAGGTTCCATTCAACCATGTCTGGTTTGCCGTTTTAAATAGAAAGTAGGAATATTTGTTGTAGAAGTATTGACGGCGAATAAAGGGAGTAGACCAGGTGAAGAAGGGGTTCTGAGTCAACGGTTGGGGAAAAGTCTGGGCGACTGTTCAAGTCAGATGTTGCAGTTGGTGTAGCTAAAATCTTTTGAGATGCAAGACTTAAAATGGAACCTTGACCTGTAAGCTCTTCCTCTCCTCGTCCAGCTGAGTGCCAACCTGAGGCACGTGAGGATGTTCGAGATGGACGTTGAGGATGAAGAGGACGAGGAAGGAGGGGACTCCCAGAAGGTCAGCGCTGACCAGGACGTGCTTGAGGCGTCCATGAATAGCCAGGGGGACAGGGACGACGACGGGGATGGGAGAGGGCCGGACAGCGGGCCTGAGAATGGAGCAGAGGCCAAAGAGCCAATGGAGGATGTGGAGACACACCTGGAGTCACAGGAGGAGCTGGAGCTGGTTTAGGATTTATCTGAATTCGATTTTGTAAATCAGGTGCCTTTTTTTGATGCTCCTTGTTGACATTCAGTCCTGAAATGTTGTTTAATGTAACGGGAATACCATTATGTAATAAATGTATTGTAAGAATGTGTGCAATTTGCTTGTCATATGCATATTCTATTTATAGTATGATTTTATTTTGGGTAAGGTTTAATTATTACTTTAACATAAGGTTCTAAATATGTAAACACATTTTACATAGTATTTGAAAAGCCCCCAAATCGACAAATTCGCTCCGTCCAAAAAAACTACAAAAACTACAAGCGCAGAATGTGAACACGTAGGCCTATGTGGTGGTAACGTGCTCGCCCCCGAGTCACCGGCTACGTCATGACGTATGTTTTCCGCCGCCTGTTGGTCTTTCACAGTTGGTAACAGGAATCACGAAAATGGCCTCGACCCTACCCCTATATCAGAGTGGACGGGGGAGATGACGGTGTTTAGCCTGTTTGGTACACGGATCACAAGAGTGAAACGTAGATAAAACCTAAAGTGAGATTATACAAGGAGTCTTATCGGCCAGGAACGGACTAACGGCAGACTACCGCAGGTTTCGTAGGTGTCCCCGGCCGCTATGGAGGATATCAACTCCAACATCAACGCGGACCTGGAGGTGCGGAAGCTACAAGACTTGGTGAAGAAACTCGAGCAGCAAAATGAGCAGCTTCGGAGCCGGTCTACGTTGTTTTCTTCGACCGGAGGGGTGTCAGGGGGCAACCGGCCGCACAGCGCCGGATACGACTCCATGTCAGCGGGGCTGGCCGGGTTCCCTGGGGTGGGGTTCGGCGGAACGGGCGGCTACGGCGGCGGTGGGATCTTGGAGAACTCTCGCTGCCTGAGCCCCAGACTCTCCTACGATGGCATCAGCTTCAGGAGATCTTATGCCGGGGAGGGGGCGACGGCGGCCACCTCCATCTCGAGTATGAACTCGTTTTACGCCGACACCGCCGGCAGCTTTAAGGATGAATCGGACGACTCGATTCTAGACGAAGTGGAAATACTAGATCTCGAAGATATGGACTGTTTGAACGAGGAGGAGGACAGCTGGTGAGTGTTGTGGGGTTGTGTTCAACAGCGTGACTTGTGTGTTGTGCTTGGCGTCTGCTGTCAGAGTTAACTGCCGCACACAGCTGCTGCTATTGGGGGGGGGGGGGGGGGGGCATCGACCACCAGGTTCTGCATGGGAGTCTTCTTCGATAGCTTGCGTAAGTAACTGCGGAGTCATCGATACAGAATACGGCACTTGTTGTGGATCCGGACGGGCTGGTTATCCCACTTGGCTACGATACCCCCACACTGTTGGGGCGCTGCCACTCGCTGACGTAAGATGAGGTCTAGACGCGCATTGTCATGCACTCACCTGCAACTGACACTGCTGTGTTTGGCACTATAACCTTTACATTAGGCAGTACGTTTGATCTGGTAACCTTTTGCAGCCTAGGCCTATTGCAAAACGTAGCTACTACCCCATTTGTACTGTAGTAGCAGACATGTGCCCCAGTACCGCAAGATCACAGTCCCCGCAGGGCGGTGATACGTTTTAATGCCGTGATGTGGCAAATCGCTTGGCTCGCCATGGCACCGGGGTCTGGGGACCGAATTGTTGTGATGTTGCCTGACGCCCGCTGGGAGAAACTCGGCCATGGTTACCATTCCTGTTTATGATCACTGGATTTCCGTTGGTACAGTACTACCACGCTTCCTCAGAGATGGCCCTGAGTCTCCCTCTGAGGGGCTTTGCATTCTCCTCTACTGCATGCAAACCCTGACCTCCTTTTAAGGTGCTGTAAAAGGCAGAGAGAGTCCTAGTCTGGCAACATCCTATTGTAGGTCAATTACTCGGAAAGCTTTTGGCCTGATGTTTGTCTAAAAGACTGTCTCCTTAGTACACAACAGATAACCAGGAAGCACTAGGTATTCCCAGAATCATCAGACAAAAGTCGGACAACTTCAGCAGACCTTTTTCAATAAAGTTATTCAAGGTGTGGTCTGTTTTGTGTGTAACATGAATGCACAAGCCAATTACCAATCCAGATTAACAGACTCTGTATCAAAGAACGCATCCATTGTCTACCTATGGGTTGGCTGCCATGAACACTTTGTCCTGGAAATCCCTGCTCCTGTCTGCCCGCCCTCTGGATGAGATCACTATCAGGGATTATCCGGTAGCACCTAACCTCTGCCAACCCTGCCACACACACCCGTAATCACCAAATTAGCCTTGAGCTGGATTACAGCACTGCCTGCTCCTTTAGGGGATGCTGGATGTATTCCACACACTTCTACATGGTACATACGACCTGGTACATAAAACAGTGCTGCAGAGTATATCAACTACATGATGCATGTTAACACGATATGATACTGCGCTCGCACCATGGTTCATACCATATGGTACTTACCTCATATTATTACTTCTGAATGGTACATAATACATGATGCATACAATATAGTCCATACAACAAACATAGTAGATATTATTATTTTTCACAAAAGACATGTAAAGTGTGCTTTGTATCTGTTGGTTTATTTAATAACATATCCAATAAAGTATTGGATGGATAGATTATAATTTGTGCACAGGCTCGCTATGACAAAAATACTCATTATTTTGTTCCTGACTGTGCCCATAACAGGCTATTATTTAGCTTATGATTGAATCCAGGTCTGGAGACTG
Source organism: Melanogrammus aeglefinus (assembly GCA_900291075.1). Taxonomy (NCBI): domain Eukaryota; kingdom Metazoa; phylum Chordata; class Actinopteri; order Gadiformes; family Gadidae; genus Melanogrammus; species Melanogrammus aeglefinus. The sequence continues at coordinate 99,940 of OLKM01001477.1, forward strand.
TGGTTCCTTTGCTTATCCTAGTGTTTAGGTCTTAAGATAAACAATTGTCTGCTTTACTTGAATGGGAACATAGTTTGACTTGATCCATGAGCACCTCATAGCCATGGGCCTGTGTCTGCATGTTAGAGTAGTATTACCTGCAGTCATGAGGACCTTCATCTGGAACTGCTGCTGACTCAGGCCTTTTCCTGGTAGAAGCACTCCCCTTCTTCTCTCTGACACTTATATCTTCTCCTCTCTTCTCTGCTCCTCTCTCACACCCCCTGCTTTCTGTTCTCCTGTCTTGGCATCTCTTTCCTTTTCCTTTTCAGATATGATAAATAAAAGGGTTGTGTTAACTTGTGGATCAATCTGAAATTGGTCCACTCATTGACAGCTAAATTGTTCAGTCCTTGATCTTCCCGCGACCACGTCTGTCGTTACTTACCAGCCTTTTAAGAATTAGTAAGTATTTGACTATCAAAGCACTTTTTCTCCTTCCAGAGATGGAAAGAAGTGCTTCGAGAGCCAATGGTTGGATCATTTTCTTTCTTCATTGTTTGGGAAAGGAGAACTTCCATAAATGTATCATATCAGCAGAATACGTTTAATAAACTACAGTAGTAAATTATTATTTAGTTACTCTTATAAATTCAATTATAATAAAAGTCGTTCCACTACAACTATGCTTATACACTGGAATATTCCAAATTAGGCCTACACATCAAGTCTCAACTTAAAAAAAACTATTATTTTATATTAATAATACCCTGTCCTCCTGCTGTTCCATAACGTCATAGAGTAGGTTTCTAAAACCTCACATTCTAGTGGTCAACCATGGAGTTATTCACCACAATGCAAGATTGCTGAGCTTCAAAAATAGTTAAGTCATATTGACGAGTACAAATGAAAGAATAATTAATAACAGTGTTATTTGTGTGGCTTTGTGAACAGTCTATGTCTAAGCCAGTATTTAATTGTGTGGTTGTGGTTGTTTTTCGTTATACCCTCCAGGCTGTACGAGGCGAAGCTGAACAGCCCGCTGCAGAAGGCCCTGAGCCCCATGGTGTGGTGTCGCCAAGCCCTGGACCACCCCAGCCCTGACATGGAGTCCGCCAAGCGCTCCCTCATACACAGACTGGAGCTCACCATGTCAGGTACTACCTACGCCCCCATCTCCTTCACCCATACATATAGGTGATCACCAAGATCTATGCAGGTTACCACATCTACAGAGGTAACTTGTAACTAACCTCCATATGGTCTCCTTCACCCACACCCACACAGATAACTACCATGTATTGTCCATCGGCACAGGTAACTGCATCATCCCCACCATACCTTTAGATTACCCCATCCACATCCCCCACACACCTACACAGGTAGACACATCTCCTCCCTCATCTGGTATCATCCCCCCACCCTCTCCACCTATCTACAGACAATAACAACATAATTCCATTTTAATTATGTGTTTGAGCACATCCGACTTTGAGCCAAAACCAATAGGATTAAACAGGGCCTGACATTTCCCTCTTATAATCTTCAGATAATTAAATTATAAATGAATACATCCATAATCCTGGACGTGGTTGTTATTTAATCCAACAGATTAGGCTCAGTAATTCACAAACAGCTACTATTCGCCAAAATACAATCATTGAAACGTGTGTGTGTGTGTGTGTGTGTGTGTGTGTGTGTGTGTGTGTGTGTTGTGTCGGTGTGTGTGTGTGTGTGTGTGTGTGTGTGTGTGTGTGTGTGTGTGTGTGTGTGTGTGTGTGTGTGTGTGTGTGTGTGTGTGTGTGTGTGTGTGTGTGTGTGTGTGTTCGTGCACACCGGTTATCTTTGTTGGTTGGCAGGTTGGGCAGCAATCCATCAGTATTGGGTGTTGTCTTAATAATTAGTTTTCAGGACATTGGGGCAAATTCAAGTGCAAGGTTTATTTCAACTGCAGGTTTGGTTACGTTAGGTCTAAAATACCTGGAATCTGATTCTACCTATCCCTGAATCTTTGCTCCATCCCCAACTATCCCTCTCCTTCTGCATATTCATAGAAGTCCTTCATCCATGGTCTTCTGCCCTCCCCGTAGTGTCCTCTTTCTCTGGGCCAGTCCCTCTTATTGGGGCACACATAAGCACACACTTATAACCATCCCAGAATAGTCAGCCAGGCTCAACAGCCCCCTGATCCCCCGCCACACACCAGAGGTCAGTTCCATTTTTACACATGTGAGACCTTGTGCTCATTAATCATGTGACCGCTCATTCTGAGAAGAAGAGCCTTGCTGATGTTTGCCCATTTCTCTGAATAGCACCTGGGCAGGAGACATTCAGTCTGGTCCGTGGAGACCTGCCAGAAGTGGTGTTGAGTCGAGATGAGCTTATTAGCCTGGCGATAATAGGGAATCCGTCATTGTTATGTTGTCATGCCTAGATACTGTCTAGAATTTTGGATATTGATGCTATAAGCTACAAGTGTCGCCTTGGTATTGAAAGTGCTTCACCACAGTGAAGTTAACACGTTTTCTGAACGTATTTGACTATTAGGAGGCTAATTAGCCTTACAGCGATACAAGTGTTTGTTTTACCTGCTTGCTGAACATATCGACAATGACATCGAACACTCAAAGGCGAAGGTGAATTCAGGTCTAAAAGGATTAAAGCCTTCACTATGTTAGTATAATAGGTTGAAAGCACTGTGCTAGTCAGATTGATTTAGTGAACAATGGCTGTGAGATGAGATCATCATTGATGTCATTCCTGATGTGGATATGACCCTTGGATAAGTGGCTCTGCTCCCTCCGCTCTTACGGGCACGATCAACAAAAAGGGTTGCATGAAATAAAAGGGATGGTCGAAAGCACAAAGGTTTTAGACTGTGTAGTCTAGTTGTGGGAGAGTTGTTCCTCCCTGAAGCGCGTTGAACTGTCTACCTTTGGACAGGGGGAAGGAAAACAGCCAGCTGTAGACACTCTAGCCTCACATATAGACCATGTTCCTGTGTGTTTAGAGAACATGTGTGAGAGAGAGAGAGAGAGTGAGAGACCTCTTCCAGACCACACCCACCGTTCTCCCACTCTCTCCCCCTCTGGGGATATTACCGTTGCCATGGAGCGAGGGTGAGTTTGTATTGGTTGAGGAATGTCCCAAAGAACTGGCCTCATCTTGTGGAAAGCTAAACTGTCTATTTAAGTGTCATGGCTACCAACACAATAGCATGGAAAGAGGATGCAGTTGGCCAAATGTGCAGAGAATTTGGCCTTTGGACCTGCTGTACAATGTCAATTGATTTATCGTTATAAAGCCCGGCCCTGATGAATCAAATCTCACCTTTTGTTTACCCAGGGTAGGCTCACTGAGCATTGAAGGTTCAGACAACAACCAACGATCAACATAGGCTAAGCCCCCTTACATGCCAAGGTCCCTACCATGCTAAGAACCCTCACGTCCCAAGTACTCTAGACCCTAACCCTAGATGTGTTTTGCCCATGTGCCTCAGGATGGATTACCCAGCTCAGCCCATGCAAATCGGTTGAGCTGAGCTGCCCTTTGAGGGAATGCACAGAGAAAATTGAAGTGAGGTTCAAACAAGGACAACATCAACAACAGTTGGCCTGTATAGACAGTTTGCCTGCATGGACAGTTACCCTGCATGGGTGATTAAGCTGCAATAGCCTCTGTAGCCTACGTAGGTAGCCTGTGTCGGCAGTTAACCTCCATAGGCAGTGAGCTACCCTGGACACATAGCTAGTGCTATTATCCTACATGATGTGATGTTGTATACATTCCTTAGCAGCAGGAGCCTAAAGACAGGATGATGTTGTGTTAAATAATGTAGGAGAACAGAGTGGAAGAAAGAGAGGGAGAGGGAGAGTGAAGAGGAGAGAGAGAGGGACAAGTGAACAATGACCTAGGCTCCACCCAGCTGTGAGAGAGAGAGAGAGAGAGAGAGAGAGAGAGAGAGAGAGAGAGAGAGAGAGAAGAGAGAGGAGAGAGAGAGAGAGAGAGAGAGAGAGAGAGAGAGAGAGAGAGAGAGAGAGAGAGAGAGAGAGAGAGAGAGAGAGAGAGAGAGAGAGAGAGAGAGAGAGAGAGAGAGAGAGAGAGAGAGAGAGAGAGAGAGAGAGAGAGAGAGACTTGTGCTCAGTAAAATAAAGGATGTTTAGCCGAGTAACGACATTCTGCAGCAGGCTGTGGGGTCATTGTTCACAGACTGTTCTTATGGTGGAGCCCCGGCCTCTGTGTAGTCTGACCCAATAGAGCTCTCACTGGGACTCTTTGACTGTGGCTCTGACCATCTGGGGCCACAGTCGCATAGAGAGAGACATTGTGCCGCTCTGGTTAGCAGTGTGTAGAGTTAAACAGTGTGCATTGTTGAGTGTGTTACGCACCTAATAATGAAGGATGTCTTCATACCGCCTACGCCAGCCATGTAGACGATTGACTAGAAGGCCTGTGTGTTTCTTCCGGCACACAGCATGGTGTAAAAACATAGCTCATGGTAGAAGCTGCTCACAGTGGTTCATAGTGGCATTTTAATGTGCTTAATTATAAGACACAATGGACCAATGAAGCACTCACTTCAAACCAAAAAAAATGATTAACTCATTCATGTTGCCGGTAACAGAATAGTTGTCCCTAATGAGAACAATTACTCCTTTCATCAGAAACCAAGGTGTTTTGTTGATGTCATAAACCAGAGCCAGCTTAGCGAGCACCTGAGTTACCTGTCACTGAAAGGCTGTTTGCCCTCTGGTTTAAGGCCACAAGAGCAGAAGTCTGTACGGCAGCGCCTACACCCAGCAGATGTGCTATGGCAGCCCGTTCAGCACCAACACGGCCAACAGCGCCTGCAGCAGCGCCTTCAACTCCCCGTCCTCCACGCCCAGCAAAGTGCCCATCGTGCGGCAGCAGCTGATGCCTGGAAACACAGGTCAGCAGGGTCATGGGTCATGGGCATGTAGGTCATACAGCTGTAGGTCATGTGATCTAGTTAGTGTTACAGCTGTAGGTCATCGGATGCTTATAGAGCCCAAAGAAACCTGGATAGACATAAAAGAGTTGTTGGTATCAATAAAAAGCTAACCATAATATAATTAGAATAGTCATTTCCATCATGTTGAATATTGTGCTGATTTGTTTGGACGTGTTTGTGATTTAGTTTACCAGCGCAACGCAGCAGCGGAGAGGAACCCCCCGGCGGTGAGCCCCCAGTCATCGGTGGACAGCGAGCTCAGCACCTCCGAGATGGACGAGGACTCGGTGGGCTCCTCCAACACCTACAAGCTCAACGACGTCATCGACGTCCAGATCATGGCCCGCATGCAGGAGGAGAGTACGTACATCGCCTCTAAAAGTAGCCTCCCACATGAGCCTACTAGCCAATTGGCCTCTTGTAGTATAGGGCCCCCTACCCTCAAGACCATGGGCATGACCCCAACATCCTGGAGGAATTCAAACAGGACTATATCAAACTGTGTGTGTGTGTGAGTGTGTGAGTGAGTGATTGAGTTAATATATACAGTATATTTTAGGGCTGGGCCATTAATCTAATTTTGATCGCGATTTCGATTTTAGCGTCAAACATTCACAAAATTAACAGAATCGAGTTTTTTGATTTTGTTATAATTTTTAATGTTTTATAGAAAGGGCAGAACAGCTGGATACATATCTGTATATGATTTTAGATTGGAACATTTTCTTTTTGACCATTTTTGGACCAGTTCTTAGTTACAAAAGAAAATTCTGAGAGACATGCTGAATAAATACATGTGTTTCAAACTAAAAAATAATTAATATATAATAATTGTTTGAATAATCGCGATTTCAATATTGACCAAAATAATGGTGACTATGATTTTTCCCATAATGGAGCAGCCCTAGTATATACTATTGTGTGTGTGTTAATCTACATAACCGTGTGTGTGTAGGTCTAAGGCAGGACTACGCGGCCACGGCCTCCAGGCGGAGCTCTGGCTCCTCCTGCCACTCGCTGCGGCGCAGCACCTTCAGCGACCAGGAGCTGGACGCCCACAGTCTGGACGACGAGGACGAGATCCTCCCGCCCGCCTTCCACCCGCTCCCCAACCGCTTCAGCCCCTCGCCCCGCCACTCGCCGTGCGCCTCGCCCCGCAACTCGCCGCGCTCACGCTCCCCGGCGCGCTCCATCGACTACGGCCACTCCCGCAGCTCGCCGCAGCCCCTGAGCCACGGGCGCGGCTCCCCCCAGCCCATCATCAGCCGGCTGCAGCAGCCCCGCCACTCGCTGCAGAGCCACGGGGGCGAGCTGCAGACCAACGTGGTGAAGAACGAAGGTGAGGGGGAGAGAGGGAGGGAGAGGGAGAGGGAGAGAGAGAGAGAGAGAGAGAGAGAGAGAGAGAGAGAGAGAGAGAGAGAAGGAGAGAGAGAGAGAGAGAGAGAGAGAGAGAGAGAGAGAGAGAGAGAGAGAGAGAGAGAGAGAGAGAGAGAGAGAGAGAGAGAGAGAGAGAGAGGCACTGACTTGGTCTACCGTGGTTGTTCCTGGCCAGTAACAGAATGGTCAGACTAGGCAGCACCCTCATGCTCTCTTCCTCTGGTTCTGGTGTTGCAGAGAAGCTGAGACGGAGCCTCCCTAACCTCAGCCGCTCCTCGGTACCGGCCGGCCCCGGTCCGGAGCCCGTCAAGAACAGCCGCAGTATGGAGTCCAACCTGCAGACCCCCAACGGAGGGTCCCCACGCCACCAGAACCAGTCTGCTAGTGAGTAGCGCCGTAGCCCGCTAGAACCGAGAGTGTGTGGGACATTTGGCGTGGTATATTAGCTGGTAGAGTGTAAAGCTCTTATGATAGCCAAGTCATTTTATTATAGCCAAAGTATGGTGTACTAGCTGAGTCATGTTATTATGAGTCATGTTACATATGCTGAGTCATGTTAGCTGTTACTGTAGCCAAAGTCATGTTATATTAGCATACATTTATTTTAAGTAACTATTACATGCACTCAGAGAAAACATTTTTGGTTTGGATTGGCTGAAATTGTTAGACATGTAGGCCATCTCATAGTGTCAGGGCTTACTCATCAAGGGGCTAAATGGAGGACTTGTATTCTCTGCAATGGATCCTTGTCTCTGCACTATCGCCGCACGTGTAAGAGAAACACCAGCTGGGTTCTCCTCTGCATCACTCAGGCTTGCGTTGAACGCCTGTGGCTGCACCTTCACACAGCTCCTCTCTTTGGAGTGTCATGGCTTTGATATCCCAGGAGATGTTTCTTTGAGTTGGTCTCCACCTCTTAAACCTCTTTCTTTTACACAATTTTCCCCCCTTCTCCTTTTGAGGATCACTTTCAATTCCATACTGGAGCCGTGGATCACAGCGCTGTCTGTTTTAAGGGGAGCTAGGTCAAACGATGCACGCTACAACAGCACAAACACTTCAGACGCTAATCTGTTGGCTGCAGATCAGACCGGACTCTAATGGATCAATTTAACGAGAGCCCAGATCATCCCAGAGAGTCGCTATTTAAGAGTTGCACTTTAATCCCGGAACTCTTAATGTTCTGGTGGCTTTAACATGGCAAGGCTTAAATTAAACGGCTACAACAACAAAGGGATCCCACTCAAAGTTGAACATCTCAATCCAGGGTGTAAGTGGGCTCCCTGGGTTGTGGGTGTGGCTGATAAGAGAAGGGCAGTTGTCAGTTGAGGTCAACTTCCATGATAAGGGAAGGATATTTAACAATTATTCGCCGAAGAGGAAGTGAATAGTGGGGAATATTCCCCACAATTCACGGAGCCTGAGGTGAATAATTGTTTTAGTACTACACGTGAACACTCAAAAAATTAATAAGATAACACTTTTTGCCAGGATTTATTTGTTTTTATTAGCTTCATGAGACGACCGTCATGCGATGAAAACAATGTCCCTAAGTTGAGATCTCAATCATGGGATATGCCCAATATCCTGAGATAGCGAACCAATCAAATTGCGGCATCTTAGGAGGTCCACGTGTAGCATATACCGGTACTGAAAGGTGAGATCTTGGATTCACGTTACAGGAAGTTAGATCTTATCAATCTTAAAATGATTGACTTTCTCTGCTCATAAAAATGCCCTGACCAGCAGCTAAAAGCTCAAAATATAAAAGGATGCCTCACGTTTAAGTACTCTTCATCCCGTGGTGATTCAGACATCACGGGGTGAAGGGGGTTTCAAAGACAGTTGTGTAGTTGTTGCATGACCTCATGAGGCGAAATGTCACGGCTAAAGCTCCGCCTCTTCCTTCTTGCCACCTCCTCTATGAAGCATGTGCTCCCAGTCTCTTTCTGGAATACTGCCAATAAACCTCCGCTGCAGCTGGGAATGTTTGCCTGCATTCGCCCTCTAGTGGCTCCTTTCTACACCTGCAGCTGGTGCATGCCTGGTGGCTCTGATTCACTAGCCTTTCCTTAGCTCCCCGCCCGGCTGTGAGGCTAGCCCTCGGAGTCCCCTGCTGAAATAACCCTGTTTTTACAGCGGCCGGTACCCCAAGGTCCTCAACCCCGTCACGCGCCACTCCAAAAACCAAACAGCACCTCCAAAGCCCATCAGCCCTGCGAGGTAACCGCTCTCTGGGGACACGAACACACCCCGTGGCGATGCGTAATGATGGTTCCCAACAAACACACATTAAGCCTGTAATGTAGTGACTGGTCATACCCAAACACACCCCCTACTGGTGTGTTGTGTGGGGTCAGGTCACAAACCCCATACTGGTGTGTTGTGTGGGGTCAGGTCAAACCACTCAATGTGCCATTTTTTTCACGCTGAATCACAGGAATGTGCAGTGTGTCTTTTTTCTTTTTTAAGGACATAGTGAGAACTTAGTGAGCCCGGTTCTTACAGGCTTTCTTGGCTCTATGTGAATAATGGCTCTCTGCCGGACTCTTTGGGCATTGGGTGAGATCTGGGCAGTAATGCTGATAGGACTGTGCAGGATCCCGGCCTAGAGATATAGAATCCCGGCACTCTCACAAAAAAGCTGGTGGGGTTGGTAGCCAAGTAATGCTACAGTGGAGATATTGAGCAGGTTCATCATCATACAGCTTACCTACTCACAGCTAACATACCTCCATCGTGTACCATATTTATGAAGACGGCTGTTACCCAAAGGGACTTATGGTGAATAGATGCATACATTGGGGGATTGAACCCAGTACCTTTCAGCAGGGAGTCAGAACACTCTTTTCCCAAACCTGTAGTAGACATCCTACACTTTTCTCTCAGTTAGTACTTCATAGGACAACTCAGGATGCAACACTGTTCTTTATCCTGAGTGATCTGATAGTTAGAGCCTGCAAATGTTCTAAAGCTGTCAGAAGGTTGTGATGGTTTCCAGGGGGAACTGCCTTTTTGGCCCCCCTGTTCTCATGTGTGTATTCCAGTACTGTATGGTACATACAGTACATGCAGAGCCTGCTAGTTCCCCGCCTGCGTCTAGCGCATGTGGTCCAGGTTGTTTCGTTTGGGCTTGCTAAGGCCCATTTAAACACCAAGACCAATGAAAGTCATGATTTGATCTCAAGGAAGCGTTTGTGTGGCTTTAAAGAGGAACACCACAGTAGATCACATATCTGAGTGTGCCGCTCTCTGCCGTCTCTTTGTTGAAAACATGTTAGGCTGATCTGTGTACTTTGCACAGAGATTTGACAAAACCCTACCGTAGCATATCAATCAGCCATTCCTCCCTGTGCAACTTTTTTGTGATTCAGTCAGATTGACCCCATATATTTGTTTGACTCTTTGCCATTCGAGAAACACGAAACAATCGAAACACAATTGAATGAAAACGAGATACAAAGAAGACAAAAATAAATATTTATATGAATAGGTGAGCAACAGGACCCGCCCGTGTTCCACATAGAGTACCCTAGTGACCACCTCCAGGTGGCAGCTAACTCCCAGCTGTGGTGCAGTGTACATAAGATAAATTAAGGTTCGTCTCTGCTCCCTGTCTCCATCCTTTAGTCCCCCTGTCCTGTTGCTTCGGAGAGGAGGCAGATTTCAGTGAGTATTCACTGAGGATTCTAGCCTATTGAGTATTTGTGAATATTGTGATTGTGCCTTCATGCTGTGGTTTTGTGTGTTGTTGATGTTGTGCTAGGACCTGCCTCAGCTAACCTACACATGTACAACCATCCCGGGGCAAGGGGCGTAGCACTAGCTGGCCTTGTTTTAGCTCATCTTCCTTCCATCTTCTTTGTTTGATGACCGTTCATATAAAAAGACCCCCCCCCCCCTTCTGCCATGTTCCATACATGCATAGTGATAGATTAGTGTACCTGTTTCACAGACCTCTGCGCCACCACTATCACTTGATGGTGACAGACACCAGTCATCGACATATGTCTCTACAGTTAATCTATATACATGTATAATTATGTCTATATACTGTACTATAAACACGTATAGGAACCTGTGTATGTGTGTAGTATACTATATTTAATGTCCATCTATAATGTACATGTATAGTTATATACACTGTACATGCCTATATTGCACATACACAGTAGTGTATATAATAATATATATCTTTATACATGGGTTGTCATATGGATATATATATGTCTATACTTTTAATACTGGTAACATGTATGTGTAGTATAATATATCATATCTATCCATATACATAGTTATATCTATACATGTACGTGTGTTTGAATATAATATCGACTATATACAAATACAGTGTCTGTATTCTATAAATACCTAATGTATATATAAATGCATAAGTGTGTCGAGTTAAACCTGCTGGTGCTCTCCCTTCCAGTCCCGTCCCCCAGTAAGCTCCGCTCCCCGGCCATGCCCTCCCCGCTGGCCCTCAGACAGCCGGTGAAGGCCACGTCCAACCCCAGCTCCGGGAACTCCACCCCGGTCCGGTCCCTAGCACCCCCACGCAGCGGCCTGCCCCGACCCAGTGCCACCTCGGGGGGCGGTGGGGGCATCCCCCTGCCCCGAACCAAGCTGGCACAACCCGTACGCAGGTGCGTTCTCCCTCACTCTCTCTCACTCTCACTCTCACTCACACTCACTCACACTCACTCACTCACTCACACACACTCTAACTCACTCACTCACACACTCACTCACTTACATACTCTTAACTCACTCACTCACACACTCACACACTCTAACTCACTCCACTCTAACTCACACTAACTCACTCACACACTCTAACTCACTCACACTCTGTCACCCACAGTGGGTGGGACTGGACTGTATTTTGGGGCATTTAAAGCAGTGGTACAGGACAACCCACATATGACGTTGGAAAAACGTTAGGTCTACGCTTTAACTGTCTTTCCCGTGACCACCAGGTTATGAATCGCTGTTTTAAAGGGTTATTTTACCCAACCAGGTGGGAGGTTGGTGAGTCATTTCAAACAATTGATGATGTCACACGTGGGAGTGTGATGGAAAGATCAAACCGCCAGTTGGTATAGTCCACTGGGTAGGCTGGGGGTTGAGTGGGAGTGGGAGTGGATCACACTCCCACGTGTGATCTCACACCTTGGATGGTAAAATTGGGGCTCTTTAAATATTCCTGAATTTCCCATCCAGGATGAATGTATTATCTTATTTTGTATACAAGTTCAGAAGTCACCTCAGAGGATGATCCACTTTGTTGATTGTTCCCAGGTCTCTGCCCGCACCCCGCTCCTATGGTAGTTCCGGGGAGAACTGGAGGGAAGGCTGTTACTGAAGCCTGCCACCAGAGTGTGCTGCACACCCCCCATCCTGACCGAGGCAGGCGTTTCAACGTGGCACTTTATCCAGAGTCCTCTAAGAGTCAAGAAGAAGAAGAAGAGAAGACTTCACCCAGATTCCTTTTAAAGAGTTAACAAGAGAAAGACTATAAATATAGAACACGACAACTCAAAAAAGTGTCAATTATGTGTACTGAAAAGACAGCTGGCATTCAGAGCACATAGCAAGGGAAATGCCAAAGAAAGCAGAGAAAAACAAATCCTTCGCTGCCACCAGAAGAGGGCGCCCACGCCTTCCTCTGTGGCTGCAATCATCTCCCAGACTCCAGTCCAGCTGTCTCCATCTCCCCCATCCTCTTCTTCCTTTTCCCTCAGGTTTAAACGTTTTGAATTTGCTCTTACTCTAGACTCTGTTCCGTTTGGAGAGGTCTGTGTAGGACTGAAGTTCCTCCATGCCTCAGAGCTCCACGGTTTCCTCGTGTTTTGGTGGTGCTTCAATCTCAAGAGTATACCTCTCTTATATCTGAAGGTCTGAGGGGTGCTTCAAGTCTGGGAAACTGTCTGACAGGTGTTCATTTGCTGATGCTGTGTGCTCTTCGTATCTGAAGGTGCTTCAATGCTTGAGTTCATCAATCCAAAGGGTCTCAAAATGGATCTCATGTCTCCATGCTCTGAGCTACCTTATCTCACCAGTCGGGAAAAAATCATTCATGCCCTGAAGCTGACAGCTCCGCCACTCATCGTGTTCCTCAGTCCAAATGGTCTGAATGGCTCTCATGTCTTTGTGATGGGAAATCTTTAGTATCCTAAAGCTGATAACTCTTCAATTCTGAAAGGTCTGACGGTGCTTGAATCATGAAGCACCGTCTTTAGGTGGGGAGCCACCCTATCTAAAAGGTCTGGAGGGGCTTCATGTCTTATTAAGGACCTCTGCATCTGGTTCTAAGAGTTTCTTTTTAAATTCAGCATGAATGTAAGCAGATGCTTCTTTTAGAGATTATTTATTCAAATTATTTATGCAGTTTTTATGTCCAAGCATCCATATCAGTATTTGTTTTAAGATTCTTTAAAACATTAAGAAATGTATGTTTTTAAACCTCAACGTAAAGCTAACTCCCCAAAGCCTTGTTTTAGCGTGCGTCCATTTTGAAGAGAACCTGGAATGTTTGTTCAGCTGAGTCTTGGATGACTTCACGCCACAATTCTACCCCAAACAACTAACTTTCTTCCTCCAAGTCTGAAACCCTGATCTGATCTCCGCCACTTCGCTAAATGTGTAATTAATGAATTATAATGTGGTGTTGTTAGCCTGCAGTGTGTATCATTCATGCCGTGACAGAGGGAACAGTGTGTTCAGAAAAACTAAATGTACGATTTTAATAAAGTGGCCATTGCCTCTTGTGCTTTATAAATCCAGAGGCTTGCCTAAAAAAATAGGGATGATTATTTGGTAAATGGTGTGCCGGATATTATCAAACTAGTGCCTATAATTTACATTATACTTTATTTTAAAAGTGCTCTGCTTATTTTGTGCCAATTTTATGAGTTTGCCAATGATTTGCATTTGCTTGGTTTATTTGTTTGCATTTGTGTTTGGGTTTCTTAAGTAACTTAATCATTTATAATTGCTTTAAAAAAGTATGTTAAAAAACGCGCCTTCATATTTATAACTGATGACATATGTAAATGACTATTTATTAGTGTGAGGGTGCCTCTGTGGGAAAGAATGTCACTAAAAGACGGCACCACACCTTTTGTGTGATGGTTTTTGTTATGGAACTTTTTTTACATCCATGAACATGACATTCACTTTCCCTGTGTGAACCCACATTTCAAATAAAGCTGAAAACCTCTTTCTCTGCCTCTTGTGCATCATTAATAAATTGATAAGTATGAACTGGATTGCAACCCTGTGTCCAAAGTTGCATTGTTCAAACGCATAACATTGCAGAATAGTAACCCAATTTTACAAGTATTTGTATTATGTATTGGGGCACACAAGGGTTCGTATCATTTCCGTATGAGAACATGTGGGTAGTCCTATTGTCGTGACTGAATTTATGTCTGTCCTCCATGACCACATGCTCCAGATAAGACTTTCATGCTCCGCAACGACACAGATTCATGAAAGAGAGAACGGTCAGAGAACAAAAGTAGCGGCCACTCCATCATTACAGTCAGTGCGCCCACATAAAGGTCACGTGTCTCTAAAGGATCACCCACGACAAACATCGCACCGCTGCTTCATTTTCCTCCCAGAGCACCATACATATAGTAGCATCTCAAGAAACAGCGGTGTTTTAGTTTAGGTGCCGTCGTATGTAGGCAATAGCCTAGGGCCGGCTTATCCAGTAGGCCTATCCGGATGACAAATTTTCTCAAACGTTATATTACATTTTAAATAGGCCTACACTATTTGCAATAATTTCTCTTCCTTTCCGTGCTGGTCAAAAGGTGATATGCGTGAGGGTATCTGAAACCATATGCTCTTGTCTAGAATAAGTACCGTTAAGAGTGAGCCGACTTGCGTCGACGCGCGTGCTCCGGGGGAGCCAATCCGCGGGAACCATTGGAGCCGCACGACGAGCTGTCCTTAAGACCCAGTGACACAGGGGGCCGTCAAATCATATGCACAACCGCGGAGACTCATTTGTGAAAGTGGCCAGCGAGGACGTCACTGGGGAAAATCTCATTTTACGAGCGGACACCTCGGGGGAGAGTCACCGGCCTCTCTGCGCGCGCTGAGGTGATATCTGGACGAGTGCTTGATCACCGGGGTTCCAAAAGGATGTTTTAGCGCCGTTTTCAAGGGACCCTACACTTTAAAGCATATTTTTTTTGTTAGACAGCATTGAGAAAGACTTATCCATGGCAGGGTCACACCACGGCACCAGTTGGCCGATATTCTCAGAAAACAATGCACTCAGGACTGCAATCGAAGCAGACCTGATGGCTGCGGTGCCGACGGACCCCAACCACCTGGTACCTGCGTTCTGGGACTCTCCGTTGAGCCACGGCATCAACGTGTTCGTAGGGCTCGTCCTGTGCCTCACCATGCTGGGCCTGGGCTGCACGGTGGACGTGAGTCAGCTCGGGGAGCAGATCAGGAGACCCATCGGAGTTCTGCTCGCGCTGGTGTGCCAGTTTGTCATCATGCCCTTAGTGGCTTTCCTCTTGGCCCTGGCCTTCTCTCTGAACGACGTGGCGGCCATGGCCGTGCTGCTCTGTGGCTGCTGCCCGGGGGGCAACCTGTCCAACATCATGTCGCTCCTGGTCAACGGAGAGATGAACCTCAGGTAAGGCTGGGTGCGCGAGATGATGCGCGTCTCCCACCTCTGGGTAAAACGCATGTGTTGGTTGGTCCCCCCCCCCCCTCAGCTTTTATAATAATAATAAAAACAAGCAGTATATAGGTCTTGATCTACTGTTTTGAAACTAGATAATTGCCTTTAAACGAACCACGTATCGCCTTTAAACGAACCACGTATCGAATTACGCACAAGAGACGATGATTTTACGCACACTATTTACGCGTGTCTCAAAAATTGAACACACGTATATTTTGTTTAGAATAGCCTTCTTTATCAACTTGTTTTATGTGTATAACTTTAGGTTACTTTTTTTTTTAAAGCGGAGTGTGTGTCTCCTCATACGGGTCTCCTCTCTCTCTGCTCCAGCATCATCATGACCATTTCGTCCACACTGCTCGCCCTGGTGCTCATGCCGCTGTGTCTATGGATCTACAGCCGCGCGTGGATCAACACGCCCGTGGTCAACCTGATGCCCTTCGGGGCGATCATCCTCACGCTTTTCAGCACTCTGGTCCCTATTGGCCTAGGGGTCGCGCTGCGCTACCGCTACACGCGGATAGCCGATATCGTGTTGAAGGTAAACCTCGCACACTTTTTGCGTATGCTCTCATGTTTTTTATTGTGGATTGTACATGCATGGGTAGACTTTGAATTGGGACCACAGTAGTGCTCCAAATATGTGTCTGTTAAGCAGCAAGATTAAGTTTAGTTATTTTATTAATATTTTTATTTTTCATCTCTTTCAATGTATAACGGAAATTAACTAGCAATCTGATCTGTACCAGCTGAACAAAATAAAAAGGCATTGAGAGGGAGAGGGATAGCGAGAAGGGGAGGGTGGGATATGTCGTGATCCAGAAGGGTTTTGCCTGATGTCACGTGATGTTTTATTCATTTTACTTACAGCTGTCTTTATGGTCGCTGCTGGTCACGCTCATCCTGCTCTTCATCCTGACGGGCGCCATGTTAGGCCCTGAGCTGCTTTCCACCATCCCGCCCTCCGTGTACGTGGTGGCGGTGCTCATGCCCATGTGCGGCTACGCGGCGGGATACGGCCTCGCGACGCTGTTCGGCCTGCCACCCGAACTGCCGAAGGTCTGTTTCCATGGAGACGGGATGCCAGAACGTGCAGTTGTGCACAGCCATCCTAAAGTTGGCCTTCCCGCCTCACCTTATGGGGGGCATGTATATGTTCCCGCTACTCTACGCGCTCTTCCAGGCGGCCGAGGCAGGAATTTTCATCCTTGGGTATAAAATCTACCGGAAGGAGGTTCTACATAAACCGGACCCCGTGGCGGGAGGCGGCGGTGACGGAACGAACATAACGTACCAAAGGTTTGAAGACGACGAGGAAGACTGCTTTAACGCCTCGTACGGCACGGTGACGTCAAGTGACCCCAACACTATCCGGCTGGAGGGGTGCATTGACGCCACCCCGGTGTGAGGTTTGGACACCAAAACCCAATGTCCACCTCCTCATCCATCGTGTCCATAGAGAGTTCAAGGCTATGCAAGAGAGACCGAGGACGGGCATGCACAGTATACCGAGACTCGCGTGAGATGTGTTTGTGTTTGTGTGTCATAACATAAGCTATTTAAACGGAAACATTGCCAAATATGTGCAACATTCAATGCAAAAATGTCTATAAGAATATATAGAAGAGTTTTCTTCTGCGAAGTGTCATCTTTATCTCTGGAAGTTTACAGCATTTGTCTACATTATCCATACATTTAAGAACATGAATGAAGAAACAAGTCGCCTCAGTTACAACACATTATTGTACATTATAATTTACATCTACATCACCTGTCCTACTTGGGCAGTTTCTTTTTTTTTTACTGGATATCTATAATTAAAAAGTTTGTTGCTGTCTAACAGTTTGTGGGAGACTGCAAAAGAACTGAAAACTTTATGTATTTAATTTATGGACGTAGGCCTATGGAATAACGTGTTTTAGTGCCAACCCACTATCGAACTACACTCGTTATAATGTGAACAGGAGCGCAGAATAGAGAGAACATGACATGTGTAGTTATGTATATTATAAATCAACTATATATGAAGAGATTTATGGCATTCAATTGAGAGTATGAATAAACAAAAGCGATATGATACAGATCGCCTACCGAGGGTGGTGGCCATGTTGCTACCCGGTGTGTTTTTTTTTGTGTCGGAAGGCAATTTGAAAAAGACAAACAAAACCAAAAACTAGCGCACCTGTCTGCAATCAGAGCTAATGGCGCGCGAAGCTCGTCTGGTGCATTTATATTGACGCGTCTCACAAACGAGTTGGCTGAACAACATGGCTACGTATGGTGAAGAGTCAGTCGACAGCTATTTCTATTCCTCATACAACCCGTACGCCAGCAGGTACCACAAGCCCCGAGATGTGGGTTGGAAATACAATAAGTACATTTCCCACCACGCGGACATCGAAGCGTTCAACAACACTCAGCGCGCTCACCTCAGGTCCATCTTATCACAAATCAACCCGAAGCTCACCCCGCGCCTCAGGAAGGCTAACACTAAAGATGTAGCCATCCAGGTGAACCCCAAGACCGACGCCTCGGTGCAGTGCGCAATTGGGCCCCGGACCCTGATGTCCATTAAGGGTCAAGGTTCACCGGGCAGTCCGAAAGGCGCAGGTGGCGTGCGATACCCTCGAACTCTCGCCGTCTACTCTCCTATCGCGTACAGATCTATTACATCGTTTCTCTCCGATGACGACAAGGGCACCTCTTGTGATGTGGCGAGTGGAGAACCAGTTCTGGAGGCCTCGGAAGAGGGTGAGGCGACGAAGAATGAGAACCAGAACATCAGCGCGGAGACGGATGAGGAGAAGGCCGCTGCCCAGCGCAAAAACATTAAGTCAAAGCAGCCGCTTAAACCCGATGCGTCCAAATCCGTCAAGGAAAGGTCCAAACTCAAAGCCCGCGTGAGATTTCAGGTGAGGGCCACACACAATGATCGAGTTAACTATTAATATATTAAAATGTACTAATAAATGTGTTTCAAACCTTGACTATGGTGTCCAGTTTCTGGAACAGAAGTACGGATATTATCACTGCAGAGCGTGTAATCTACGGTGGGAGAGCGCGTACGTCTGGTGCGTCCAGGGCACAAATAAGGTAATGCATTGAAATCACAACACGCGCTTGCTTTTGTTTTCCTGCTATAACTTCTACTTCTCCTACCAGGTTTATTTCAAACAGTTTTGCAGAAAATGCCAAAAGGAATTCAACCCGTACCGAGTTGAAGACATAACATGCCATGTAAGACACTCGAGTCTCCCAACATGATGTAATGCGCGTGAGCTCCTCCACTAACCATTGACCTCAATTCTAGACCTGCAACAAGGCACGATGTTCGTGTGCGTTGACTCTGCGCCATGTCGATCCCAAACGACCCCACAGGCAGGATCTGTGCGGCAGGTGCAAGGGCAAACGGCTGTCCTGCGACAGTACCTTCAGCTTCAAGTACATCATCTAGAACTCCTATTGCCAACAAAGTCTGCCTCGGATAAGCGGTGACATTCTTAATTTCACGTCAGATTTTTGTTCTGGTTCAGGTCTTGATGCTGTGCGCTGACTGTTTTGAAATAAACCACCTGGCACATTATCAGTAGTTATTTGGATTATTAAAGGGTTATATTATGCTATTGGGTATGATCAGCGATTAGAAAAATCAGCCCTTTTTCAGTGACTTCACAATTCTGGTGTGTCCCTAGATAAGACCAGAATAAATCACCATTTATTTTTTTTATGCAGCATGCATCTAGAGTGAAGCTCATTTGCAGTTATCCACAACTGGTAGCATAATGTAAAAGCATGCTCGCTGGCAGGACTAGTGTCCGGACAATGCCTTCAGTAAAAACAGGTTTCAAAGACATTTGCCCATGTTCATACCTTCATATTATGCATTAACAAGCGGTCCATCCGTTCAGTCACACTGAGTAGAAACGAGCCCCAACACCTGGACATGTTTATTTTATCAATTTTATTTGTCCCGAGTGAAGGCTGCTGAGAATCGTGTATATATAATGCATCTCTTCCAGGTAAATAATATATCCATTTTTAATAACAGCATTTTTAAATCTAGCAGGCAAGCCAAGAAGCTCTGTGGAGACTACAGTGATTGTTACAATGTGCCGAGAGGACCTTCCTCTGAGCGCAAACCGTCCCCTGCCACTAACGGGACAGAGCGGGAGGGGGGAGTTGACACAACCCTGGGAGGGAGAGGGAGAGGGGGCAGGATCACAGTGGAAAAAGGAATGCATAGGACTCAGCGAGGATAGGCTGCGGCCGTCCAATAGGAGAGAGGCTACAAGCCACCGTCGCCATTTTCATTGGTCGAGATTTGGTTAAACCCCGCCTCCCCCACCCCCCCTCCCCAAAAAAATAAAATAAAGACTCCCAGCCCAGTTTACAAGCATCAAGCAAGCCAGGGTTTGGGAAAGGTTTTGTTAAGTGTGTGACTGGACTTCAACAGTAGAGTACCCTCCCTTCAATCCGGTCGCACTCAGGTTAACAGTGCATTACACAAAAAAATACTGCTTTTACACTATACACCTTCTAAAATATATACAGAGTACAATAAGTTACGCACATTCCTCCGCCTTGTGAGCGGGAGCCGGTCTGCACTCGTGTGCAATTAAATGCAGTTTTCTGTGTGTGTTTGTATGTATAGATGTGTGTATGTATAGGTGTGTGTATACCAGAGTATCCAATACACAGCACACTGTTACAAGTCTCTAAAAGGCAGCTACTTATTTGGTTAAAGAGTCGCGGGTCAATAAACGGATATATTTCTCTTTTTACAGCTGCAGGGGGAACACAGCGCCCCCCCCCCCCCCCCGGGTTACATGTTAAATACCCAAACATTTACAACCTAGGATAGTAGCACTACTAAAAAATACATTTCTCCCAAAAAAATACTCTTGCAGTGCTTTCTCTTTCAAGCATGCTTTTGAAAACCCTTTCTTTTTTTCTTTTTAAATGTTTTATGCTTTTGCTTAAAGAAGTGGACAGGACCGCATCCCTCTCCTTCCTTTCGCGACACACACACACACACACACACACACACACACACACACACACACACACACACACACACACACACACACACACACACACACACACACACACACACACACACACACACACACACACACACGGTGGACCCCCAGTGCAAAGCTCGCTCACACCCCCACCCTGCTCTGTACCACTCAACCAAAAGCAACGATATAAGAAAAAATAAAATCTGTCGTGTACGCATCGTCTCCACCGCCCGTTTCTCTGGCTACGTCAGCTCCGGCGCATCCTTTATTGCAGCTGAATTTGCAGAGTGCGCATCAGTCCAGGGAGGGAGGGAGGAGGGAGGGAGGGAGGGAGGGGACTCGGTCATCGCCTCCTAGACCGATGAGTCACAGGTACCCCTTCCCCACCTACCCCCCCCCCCCCCCCCAAGCGTGCGTTAGCCCTTATTGGTAAAAGTCTTATTATCTTGTCCAATCAGAAGCTGGCCTCACCCACCCATCTCTCCCCAGGGCCACCCCCACTTCCAGGGAGCATCAGAGTGTGTGTCTATGTTGAGGGAGGGTGCGTCTGATACGGCTTCACAGCCCCACGCTGACCATGGAGGGCCGGGTGAGGCGGGCAGGTCCCTGCTCCTGGCTGAGGGCCTGACGGATCTGCAGGTTGAGCTCCATGAGGCGTCGGCTGGCCTGAGAGAGGTCTCCGCCGCCTCCCAGCACCGCCAGGCAGCCCGTCTGCCCCAGCGTATGGTGGCGGAAGTAGATGTGCAGCAGGGTCTGCACCGCGTCGTCTGCATCGCTGCCGAAGATGTCGCTGGGCCAGAGGGACCTGCCGTAGGGTAGGGGGGGAAGAGAGGTCCGGGGTTAGAGCCCTGCTTCTGGTCGCCAGTGTTGTGGGAGGTATTAAAGAGCAACTATATGCACTGTTAATTTGCTGCCATCTAGAGGTCAAACAACACACTACATTGAGGGGTAGCCTGGCTACTGCTCGACCAAGCTCAATGGTAGATTGCACGTTGGTCTGAGGAGGCTGGCTGTCATTTTCTTCAGCACAAGAGGCGTGATCAACGGGCCTAGGTCAAACGACTCTGTATGCAATTGGCTGCTTGCCGTTGCTTCCCTGTTGTCATTGTGTTAAACCAGCCAACAGTGTGCCAGGGGGAAAAGCCAGCTTGGTGATTGGCTCCCGCAAAAAACGTATCGGAAGCAGAAAGAAATGCATTGCTCTTCTCCAGACCCTCCGCAGGACGAATTTTAATCGCCGGCAGGGTTGTGGGGATAATATGACTGAGAATTGGGTTCTTGTTCTTTCTAGGACTAAAGCAAATTATATATATCATCCGCTCATTCATCCAAATATGTTATTGCATATATAGTTATAATCAAACTACTTCCTTCAGTTATCCATGTCAATCATTTATCTAGTGTCAAACCTCTCTTGGTATTCTGCAAGGATATTATGGGCTTGAATTAATTGAAAAAGAGAAAAAGGTGGTCATGTTCGTTGTTTTTAACCTTCAGGTGGCAGCAAACTCTTCACATGTGCTCCAGCATGGGGTCTCTGTTTAATGTGAGATCATTTCAGGTTCTGAGCGGAGGACCTACCTGAAGACTTTGACCTGGTTTAGGGCAGAGGTGAAGTCTCTGGCTCTCAGGGTCTCAACCAGCGACTGGATGGCCGTCTCTGTGTTGGTCTGCGTGTCGTCCGAGAGACATATCACCTCCTGTCCCTCACTTCCTGTCTCCGCCTCCTTCAGACAGCCCTCCAGAAGAGCCAGCTCATCTGACATGTTGGTCACCTGATAAAGAGACAGACAGGAAGTCAGACAGACATAAGAAAACATAAGCAGGAAGATGGACGGACAGGAAGTCCAACACAGACAGATAGGTAGGCAGACATTAAGAAACACAGAGAGGTAGACCGTTGATTAGACGGAAGGGAAAGAAAGTGACAAACACTGACTTCTATGCACTGATAACAGCGTCCATGTTTAAAGTGGGGACAGATGTCACAGCGGCCATTCTCCTCAGCATTGACCAGTGATTAACTGGCAGAGCCAGCCTATAAGGCCATGCCAGGAGAATGTAATCTCATAAAGAGCTTTGATCTGATTAAAGAGCCCTCCAAGAGCTATAAAAACACAGAGAGGGGGAGCGATGGCTTAGATAGCCACCAACTGCACCCTCTCTCCGATCGATCGGTCCATCTACATTCCTGCTCCAAGATGCACTCCCATGGCACGAGTTCAGGATTGTAGAAAAAAAACTAAGTGTAGAAGTTCAAAGACACTGTGAGGAATGTGCCTTGTTACGATGATAGGACATTGTTGTGGTTAGACTGTTCACTGCCCCATTCTGAAAGGGTCTGGGTTTTGAACCCCACTGTCTGCAGTCTACAGGAGGCATTCCTCGAACAACCTGCTCTTTAAATTACATGTATATACATATTCACTGCAAATCACTTCGATAAAAGCTTCAGCTAAATGACTCATGAATAGTAAACAGTAAATCAGGTATCCAGGAGAGATTTACGGCACACGGAGACCCAGAGAGCTGGTGTCATTCGGGCTTTTACTGGAAAACCATTAAGGACCATGAAGTCATGATCCTCTGGTCAGCCCAGCTCTGGTAGAGAACAGCACCAACACTGAAAGGCTCTGGGTTTGATTTGTTGTCGACTCAACTGGTAGAATAATGCAGGTACGCTCTTAGAGTTAGGGCTTTGATTCCCAGGCTAAAGTGTTTGCATTCGGAGTATTGTAAGACGATTTATATCAAATAAAAGTCTACCCAATGGGCTCCCCCCCAGTTTTAGTGTGTGTTAGGAGGGGAATAAGACAGATAAAATATCCATGGTGGGCTACCTCTGCCTCCCTCTTGATGGTTTCTACCCTGCTGATGAGCTTGCAGTACGCCTGGAACAGCAGCAGCAGCTGGAAATGGAGCTTGTAGAGCCGGCGACACAACTCCAACTCCTGTAGAGAAAGAGAGAAGAGGTTGGGTGGAGGGAGAGAGAAAGTCAATTCTAAAAATCACTCAAAAATTCCACAGAACTCACAGGGTCACATGATTTAGACAGATGTGACATGATTGGACAGAGGCGGATCCTGGATTAGAGGGAGGGAGGGGTCGGGGGAGCGATCAGATGAGGAAGATGGCCAGCTGATGATGGGGTTAATGTGACCATGGAGGACATGAGGGGGGGGTTGGGGGCAGCAGTGAGCAACAGGCGTGTCCTTTCGACCAAAACATCCCAAAAGAATCCAGTTTCCTAACACAAGTAAACATCTAATAAAGGATCACATGATGACGAGAAACCATGGCGATGGAGGAGTAACGCATGCAGGATGAAAGTAAAGTAAACAGCGATGCTCTCCCTCATCCTTCACTCCTGTTAACCCACGGCAACGCCCCCCGGCCCACCACCACCGACGGGGGAGGATGATGAAGGTGAGAGGGGGATCTGATGCAACCAGCTGCCCTAACAGAGCCACTAAAGCACTTGAGCAGGATTGCATTGGGGAAGGGTGAAGCACGGTGAAATAAAGATGGAGAAGGATGCCGGTCTGCTGGGCAGCCTGTCAAATGAAGCAGGATGATGCGGTGAGAGGGGTTGGGTCTGAATGGAATGATTATGGTGATAAGAGTTCACGGTATGAGAACGACTTACTGCTAGATTCTCCATGTGCTAAGCAAGAAGGCGAGCAGGTCACACAACAAAAACCACAAACAACACAGGAGAGGAAGAAGAATCAAGAATTAGTGTGCTTAAACATAGCAGCTCACATAGCACCGTGCCACATAACAAAGTGATTAGCTAGCCAGTGGTTAGCTGGCAGTGCTAAGGACTAGAAGCCAGTGAGTGTTTAGCTAGCCAGAGACATTTGCTAGACAGCAAATGTTTTGCTTGTTAACACACTACTAGCCAGAGCTCTTTAAGCCAGCAAGTGCTCTGCCAGCTGGCGCTAAGCTAGCCAGAATTCTGAGAGTGCAGTGCTCAGGTAGCTAGCGAGTGATAGGCGAGCCAGAGCTCTGCTAGCCAACAAGTGTTTTTACTAGCCAGTAATATGCTAGCCAGCTAATATTCAGGAAGCTTGTGAGTGCAAGGCTAGCCAGTACAATTCTTCAGCTAGCTAGCATTCCTCTTGCCTGCAGAGGAGCTAAAGCCTGGTCCCCTCATGCTTATCTGGTGAACCAAGGGCACAAGTTGACATCAGAAAAGAACAAAATCAGGTACAGCAAGACAGTATGTACAGTAGGTACAGTAGGAGAGAGGACGTAGACACATCAAGACAATAGGAGAGAAAGAGAGGGTAGAGAGACACAGCAAGACAGCAGGCGTATCCAAGTCTAATCATCCCCTAGATGTATCTATCTTACAGCAGTCTGTCATATGCCAGCTCTTGGCTAAAGTGACAGCTTAAAGATGCCAGCAGTAAGATAACAGTAAGGCAGCCTGGGCCATCACCCCTCTGTTTGGACTCTGTAACCCACAGTCTGAGCTCCAATTGGATTATTCTGCCATTTCCTGTTGTCTTCCTGGAAATGATGATCAATTAGGCCTCGGACAAAACAAGATATTTAGCAGGGGCGATCTTATTTAAATTAGGCATTTATTCAAATCAGGTACTCAGGTCTTTAGGTCTTTATTTGAAGCAGTTATTAAATATTGATGTGGATTCAACAACATCTTGATTCAAATTAGGTCTTTATTGAAGCACTGAAACAAGCGTTGTCTTTTGAAGTCTGTGGGACTTGTGATGCAGCTTGGTGGGCTGTGGTCCCTACCTGGGCCTGGGTGTTCCCCCGCTGACAGCCATCTTTATCTCCAAACGTCTTCCTGCAGTTCTCCAGCCACTGGAGATCAGGAGAGGTACAGAGGGAGAAAACAGAGCAAGGGAGGGGAGAGGGGCAGAAGGGAGGAGACAGAGATATAAGAAAGGGGGGAAATAGGGAAAGGGAAAGACATGGACATAGAGGGGTGAAAAGAAGAGATGGACATAAAGGGGGGATAATAATGGGGATGGGGACAGAAAGAGGAAGTGAAGAGATGGAGATGGAGCAAGAGAGAGGCCGAGAGATGGGATAGATAAGAGGCAAAGGGAGGGAGATGAGAGGATGAGAGAGTTGGATGGAGATAGGTTAGAAAGATTGACAAGATTGAAGGAGACGGAAAGAGGGAGAGAAAGATAGCAAAGACGGATGGAGAGAAGCAGGGAGATGAAGAGAGTAGCAGGACGGGAGAGAGAGAGGGAGGGAGAGGGTAGCAGGATGAGAGAGGGAGAGGGAGGGAGAGCGGGAGAGGGTAGCAGGACGAGAGAGGGAGAGGGAGGGAGGGAGAGAGTAGCAGGACGAGAGAGGGAGAGAAGCCAATAACAGTGAGTTCAAGAAAAGTTCCCCTTCCCCCATCATGTGTGTGTAGCGTGGTGTGTGTATGTCCGTGGTGTGTGTGTAAAACTGCTAGGAGGGGGCAGGGCTAGATTTAATAAAAGTGTTGTACTTAGCGAATTAAAGGAGGTCTGCTACATTGCAACGGGAGGGGGGGGGTCTCAGAAGACAGTGGGGAGAGGAGGGAGGTAGTGTGGAGGAGGAGGAGGTAGTTGGGTGGCCCTCAGGACTGGCACTGCCTCATTCAATTAGTCTCCCCGCATCCCAGCAGCCTTTGCAATCTCACCGCCCCCTCTAGGACCCCCCACCACCCCCACCACCACCACCAGGCCTCCATAACTCGTTTAGCAGCAGAGCACTATTTTTATCTGCCAGGCAGGAGTCATGCATCTGACGTAGTATGATGATAACTCTGCCACACCCAGACGGACATTCAATCAGAGACCGCTCCGAGAGACGAACAGACCACTGGACCAGACAAGACACCCTTTTTCTAATATTCTTCAACGCTTTATTTACATTCAAGGACGGACAGTGATGGGTGACTGAGGAGGTAGACGAGGATGAGAAGATTATGAAGGTGCTCACCTGCTCAGCAGCCTCTCTCTTGCCATTATAGGTGTCCAGATGCTCCTGCAGCTCAAGCACACTGAACTTCAACGTCTCCAGAAGACCACAGGACAACAGCTGCACCCACGGGAGACAGGACAGAGGAGACAGAATATAGGATAGAGGAGGCAGGAGATAGGACAGAGGAGACAAAATGTATCTTAGGATACAAATCACTAAATTAAGCTTTCTGTAGCTCCTTAAACTTCTACAGTAATGCATCACATGGACTGATAAAAGTACAATTCCAATTATGCTCCAGGCTTCAGTAACTGAAAGGGATAAAGCATACGATTTAGGCTGTGTTGAAGAGAAGAACTTGTGTCTTGTACAACCTATTTGAACCCTCTGCATTCAAAGAAAGCCGAATAAATGAATGACAGTGTGGCAGTATTCTAAGACTCAACCATTTCATTATTTGAGTTTCAAAAAATCTAAATAGAAGAGCAGGTGTTCTGCCTTTATTATGTAGTCTCACCGTCTCGGCATCCAGCAGCACAGGTGGGACAGTTGGAGTGAGAGGTCATGACTTCAAGGGAGCTGAGGAACTGGTTGCCCATTCGCTGGAGCCGCTCCCCTAGGAACCTGACGGCCGAGTGGGTGATGGAGCCAAACTTCCTCTGGATGTTCTGTGGTAGACAACAATAATAAACAACAATCACTACCTGCCCAAAGACATGGGGCTAAGGACAGAATACAAAAACATAACAGACAATAAACAATACAAACACACACACACACACACACTCCAACCTCCTCTCACCTGGAAGAGTCGAGAGAACACGTGGAATGTGTAAACGGCAGAGGAACCGTCGGTGTCGGACAACATCTGGTTGACGTGGCAACGCCAGGCGTCCTCCTCATTGTCATAGGCGACGGGTTGGAAGGCGGCCAAGATCGCAGAGAGGAAAGGCGAGGGGGGCGGAGAGGGCTGGATCTCTGGGAAGCCCTCCGTCTCACAGTCATCTTGACTACAGAACACACAGGAAGCACGGAAGCATTAAGGAAGGGCTAAGAGAACTTTCCGTGCGCTAACAAAGTGCTTCCACAGAGCTGACGCAGAGCTAACACAGCTCTAAAAGCTACAGCAGATCAAACACAGGAAAAACAGAGCCAAAACAACGCTAACAGCGATAACAAAGAGATAACACTGGGAGCACATAGCTACATAGCTAAAATAAACGACGAAGATGATGCATAGAAAAGCTAACACAAAGCTAAAAGTAAAGCTAACAAAGAGCTAACGCTGAGCTAACAAGGAGAACAATGCTAACAGAGGGAGCGTGTCACTAACAGAGTACAGTGCTAACCCCCTAGCTAACACAGAGCTAATGCAAAGCTAACGGAGAACAAAGCTAACAGCAAAACAAATGCACATGTTGCTCTCCCCCTTCCCCCCCCCCCGTCCTCCTGCTGCTACTCTCTCCCCCTCCCTTCCCTTCTCTCCCTGCAGTCTATTTTAAGCTCTATTCTACTGCAGTGCCCCGGCAGAAAAACAACACACTGAGTTATTAGCAATTTAGCATGCAAATGCCCGCGTTCCTCTCTTAGACATCCAAGATACTCACAGGCCAGTGGGACCAAAGAGCCTGAAGAAGCAGACAGAGTAGAAGTAGCGAAAGCCAGTGCTGCCGAGCGCTGTAGCAGTCACTGTTTCTGTCCTCATCCTCACCTCAAACAGCCCCTCTCTCTTTTGCTCTGCGTCTCTTGCTCTCTGTCTGTTTCTCGCTCTGTGCTCTGCAGCGCGATAGCGCTGCGATGGCAAACTGCAAAAGCGCGATGCTACCGTCCCACACAGCAGTGCAAGGAGTGTGTAGAGAACCTCACTGCTACACACTTACACGATAAACGGGCTGGATAACAGCTAGGCCCCAAGCTCGCTCCCTCACGCTCACTCCCTTTCGTTCTTGGCACATAAACACTTTACTTTCAGACATCCCTTTTATTGCAGTCCTCCCAGCCCCCTTCCCCCTCCACTCAGTGAAGGTCTTGTGTTTAACTGTGGTGGTGCATTTAAATGCGAAAATCCCTGTTACATCAGGACTCCCTGTATGTTTCTAATGCAACTAGCTGGAACAAACTCTTTCTCAAAAGGGGACCAAATGCTTCTCAGGTTATGTTTGTACACGCATCCTCAGCTTAATAGTTCAACTCAGACAGAATCTGAATACCCAACACTCTTTCGTAAACTATTGACAACCACCATACTCGAACACCACACTCATTTCGTTTTTTTTACATTAATATTTGAAATATTAGGTACTAAATCCAATTTGCATAAAATAAGTGACAGAGGTATGAAGCAAAAAATCCTTTCTTCTAAAGTCCCTAAGAACATTGGTTCATTATGTGTTAAGACAACTTGCTGAACCTGGTGTTTGTTTTCAAGGGTTTGGCACAGCTCCTTTCTGCAGAGCGGTTCACAGTTTGATTTGTGTCCCTGGCCAGGCTCATTGTCCTCCAGTCTCCGTTGGCCCACCTTCAGGAGGAGCTTGCGGGACAACCTTCAAAACTTAGGCCGGCTGCTCCCGGGACAGGACCCAGACAGGGCTGCCCCTTTGTCACCACACCACTTTTAGAGTGGTTTGCTTTTGGACAAACCCAACAGAGCACAGTGTGAAGTATCTTATCACGAAAAACACCAGCCCATCCCAACCCACCTGGTGGGATTTCAGAACCTCACCCAAGATCATTAGTGAACAGCTGACCAATGGTCCAAAAGTATTGCTGATGGATTTGACTTAAACATTGCACTATGAGGACCTGAGACAGCTTACCAAGGGCCCTGAAGTGATGGATTTAATGAATGTCTTTATGAGGACCTCAGGCAGCTTGGTGATGTCCTAAAAGCACTGCTGGTTGAAGCACTTTCTCGGGGCGCTAAAGAGCTGAGAAACATACCTGAAAGCCTTAACACGTTGCTTACCCGAAAGCCTTAACAGGACACGAGACAGCTTTGCTGATAGCCTAAATATGTTGCTCTATGAGACACTGAAACTTAACCAATGGCCTTAAGGCATTGCTCTACAAAGTACATGAGAAAGTTAATAAATCGCATCAAGACGTTGCTCTACAAAGTACTTGAAAGTTGACCAATAGCATAAGGGCATGCCTTTACAAAGTACTTGAGAAAGTTAGCCAATAGCATCAAGGCGTTGCTCTACAAAGTACATGAGAAAGTTAGCCAATAGCATTAAGGCGTTGCTCTACAAAGTGCTTGAGAAAGTTAACCAATAGCATCAAGGCGCTGCTCTACATAGTACTTGAAAAAAATAACCAATAGCATCATGATGATGCTCCACAAAGTATTTGAAAGTTAGCCAAATAGCATCAAGGCGTTCTTCTATAAAGTACTAGAGAAAGTTAGCCAATAGGTATCAAGGTCGCTGCTCTACAAAGTACTTAAGAAACTTAGCCAATAGCATCAAGAAGTTGCTCTACAAAGCACTTTAGAAAGTTAACCAATAGCATCAAGGCGTTGCTCTACAAAGAACTTAAGAAACTTAGCCAATAGCATCAAGAAGTTGCTCTACAAGGTACTTTAGAAAGTTAACCAATAGCATTAAGGCGTTACTCTACAAAGTACTTTAGGAAGTTAACCAAAAAAGTACTTTGTAGAGCAACGCCTAAAAAGTGCTTGAGAAAGTTAACCAATAGCCTCACAGCGCTGCTCTACAAATTTGCTTTGCTCCCTGAGTTCCTGACTCTACTACTTCTTCGCGAGGACCTCCTCGTTGCGCTCACCTGGACATGTCTGAGAAGTCGGCCTCCTCCTCCTCACAACGCTCGTCCAGCTCTTTCAGGGCCAGGGTCACGTCCTCCTCACACACTGAGCCGCAGGGGCTGTCGGGCAGCGACGGGAGCGGCGTCGGGGCCATGGGCAGCGGCAGTGCCCGGTGGGGCTCGTCCTCACACAGGTACCCCGGCGGAGTGTCATGGGCCGGCGTGGGAGGGGGGGCCGGGTCCAGCTCGTCCTGGGGGTCCTGCGAGTCTGGGAGGTCGCAGAGATCCGAGGGGTCAGAGGGCAGCGGGGGGGCACTGCAAAACCCTGTGTCTTCGCTCACGCTGCTACTGAGCTCGTCCGCGGCGGTCATGCTGACGGCGTCCTGAAACACAGAGCCACACAGGGGGGAGGTCAAAAAGCCTCTTGTATATAAAGTTTGATATTTGTACTTTACACTTGCATTGTGAGACTTCATGACTACACTTCATTCTGGTCCACTATTGCCCCCCATCAGGAAAAAGTCAAGACGACAGTGATGTCTCAAAATGAACCAGCTGGAACTGCAGCGACCACTCACTAGAGGCTTCAAATGGAAAGACTTGCATAGTGCAGGTTTAACTAAATACAAAATACCATTCAAACCAAACACTAGGCTCATTGTACTCGCATGTATACACCAGACACAAAGGATCTTATTAGCGTCACATTGGCAGTACCTGTTCAAATACACTGTATACCGAAAGATCGACCAGTTCCATTAACAAAGACACTTTCTCAGAGTGGCTCCGTGGAAGAAAATGTTTCCCATGCGAGAACCATAGGAACTATGGAACAAATAGAGGGCTAATAACCGTCCATACTGGGGCGCCGATAGGGATTGACCGACCCTCGTAAACACACCACCACATCAGCCGTGACAGGCCCTTACTACGGAAGACACCGGAGAATGGAACGGCGCTACGGCCGGATAAACCACGATTTATGGCACATGCGTGAGAATGAATTCCTCCCTTTAAGTTTTAAACCCAACGCATTTTGCAACTGCGTCAGCACAAAAAGAAAACTGGCTGTGTGGTAATTGAGGTTTCCCTGAAACGGCTAAAGAGGTTGACGTAGAATTGTGTAAAATCGATGACTAAAGCAACAGAGGGCAGGGGGAGCAGGGGACGGCTGAATTACTCCGACACGTAACAGGCGGTTTACCGGTGAATGACGCCAGGTTGTGCAGAACACCAGATTAAACCCATCACTGAAAGTGTCCGGGAGGGTGAAATGTCAAGGGGGAGGGGCGGATATTTAATGGGACCACACAGCGAGGACCCAACCGAAACTAATTCATGTCCCCTTGTTTTCATTTTTGTTTTAACTGAAGAGAGACCAATGCAAAGAGGGGTATGGCAGTGTGCCAGCCGTCCCGGAAAGCTTTCAGGAGCGTTGCCGGTCTGATAGTGGGGGGAGGACCAGGCGTGGTGCTGCGGGTGGTGGGGCGGGGTGACTAAGACTATTGATGCTTTTATCTGATGCTCATTAAACTAAGAGCTGGGGGCCAGTGATGGAGGAGATGTCCTCCAGATGACATTGAGGCTGCTTGCCAGATCTCGGCCAGCTCCACGCAGCTAGCCGTCTGCTAGGAGCCAAGCCATTGTTTTCCCAAAGACATGGCGGGCTAACAAACAGAGGGATTGCTATGCAGAGGGATGGCTACTACAGTGGTCACATAGCTAGGCGTCAGGAGATTCTGATGTACCAGGTGAGGTCAGAAAATGGGGGTAGCGTGACTCGAGGTCCCGTTCGGACAAACGCACATCAAGGAGAGCACCAAGTCACGGGTGTTAGTGGGGAAGAAGAGAGCGGTTAGCAGTGACGCTTAAGTGGTTAGCTGATCAAAGGGTGGCCTTAGCCTTAATGTCTCACATTGCCAAACAACATCAACGCCTTCGTTTTAATCGGGTTGTGCTCCAGTTTAGTTCGGATTACATTTGAGAAGAACCTGCTTGGGGGTTTAATGCAGTGTTATCTCAATGACGGTGGTTGAAGGGTGACGGCATGTAGGGAGGGTTAGATGGTTGAGTCTCGGCTCGGAGGTGGGAATTATTATGAGCCCCAGTAACAGCTTGACTGAGGTGAGCGCTTGTATTTTTTTTTATTTTGCACTATGATCTCCCCGAATCAACAAGCGCACCCACAA
>OLKM01001478.1:0-55000 GCA_900291075.1 Melanogrammus aeglefinus
AAAATCAACCAAATTCAGATCTGCAGCTTCATTTAGAAGGGAGGTTAATGCATCTTTTATTGTATGAGTTTACCTTGCTTAGCAGCTATGTTTTGTAACGCAGAACGCCACGACACAGCCATAACATCCAGTGAAAACACAGTAGTAGCCACTGCCTGTCTCAATAGTAATATTAAACACACCTTCCACGAAACTTTGTTACACCCTTAGCATCCATACTCTATGCACCTGGCTCTCTTCATTGTGTACACCACGCACATTCACACTACATCTTTTATTTAGGTTCTTATTAACATTCTCTGCTTCTTAGTTTTACTATCGAGAAAAGCTGGGTCAAGAAGAGGCAAATATATAAACGAAACCGTATGGCCTAGTCACCGTTGTATTGTCAGGGTATTTTGAGGCATGGTTAGCTTATAATCGCAGTGGGGGGTGGGAGTGGGGCGGGTGGGGTGTGTGTGTGTGTGTGTGTGTGTGTGTTGTGTGTGTGTGTGTGTGTGTGTGTGTGGTGTGTTATATATATATAAAGTGTGCTGTCTGTATCCTCCATACCAGGGAGGGTGATCAGTACGATGATCCCCAGGTCTCCTGGTGCAACACGGACGTGAAAGCTGGAGGACAAACCGGCCCCAGTGTTCAACACCGTAGTCAACCTGTAGTTCTATCTGTGTGCTAGCCAAGCCGAGCTAGCCATGCGTAGGATATTCACTTCAGTCCCTGGGGAATCATCGATATATGATAAGGACGTAGGGATCAAATGATCCACATCCTTTTCTAGGGTTTTTTTTTTCCTGAAAATTATAGTCAGGCTTCATCTCCCGCTGGTGGCCTCACAGCTGTGAAAGAATGTTTAATTTTGTTCCAAGGAGGAAAACATTCCAAGCGCATAAATAAATTCTGTCCCTAACCCTTTGACCACAGCTGAAGGTCCTCCATTGATAAACATTATTCACTACATACATTATTCATTCATTCATTATTTGGCCTAATTGTTTGTTTTTCTGACCCCACCCCACAACAGAGGGCAAGTACCGAGCCCTGCGCATGGAGTTCTCCCTCCCCCCCTCCACCTACGCCACCATGGCGATCCGGGAGGTGCTCAAGATGGACACCAGCATCAAGAACCAGACCCAGCTCAACACCACATGGTTCAACTGATCTCCAGGACGAGAGGAACTGGCCCGCTGTTTACAAGCTGTCCTGCAGCCCTGCATTGTGGCGAGACACTGATGTGAGTGCGGCGGGTGCGTGTGTGTGTGTGTGTGTGTGTGTGTGTGTGTGTGTGTGTGTGTGTGTACATGTGCGTGTGCGTGCGTGCGGGTTCTAGGTGAACTTAAGTCACTTTTTTAAGTAATGTTCTGTGATTCTATTCAACAAGACGACTAGGCAGCAATTTATTCAACTCCATTTTCTTTTTTTAACCGGCAGTTTTAACTCTTTGCTTTCTAATTGGTGTTTTTTTATTTGGGCTAAATGCTCTTAGGCACTACTTGATTGACACTTGGTCCTTTTTTTTGAAAAAGTTAAATATCATTCAAATATAAATATATGTCATACTGCACACAGGATATCATGTGCGCTACCTGTAAATAGAAAATCTTTTATGATTGTAAATTGATTTGCCTGGATTGGAGAGTTTATTAAATGTTGAATGAGGTACTAAGAGTGAGATTGACATTTATTTATTCATGGTGATTGCCCTGACATATTTCTTCACAATTTGGTTAATTTCATACGATATAAATAGTGCTGCATTTTTAGCAATACGACGTAATGCTGGGTGAGCTCCCCCTAGTGGTACTAGATGGTACTGTTGACTGGCCACATCCCGTGCACACAGGCTATACATGTCGACATCCTTACAGAAAGGAGGTAAAGAAGATTCATCCAACTCAATTGTCTATACAGAGTTGTATAACTATACGTTACACTTGGAAGTTAGGGGGGGGGGGCATAAATAAAACATAGTCCACACAGACGTGACTGAATTGTAAATACAGGAGATGATACAAGTTGTATTCCTCTCCTTCCGCTGTACTCTAGTGTAAGACAAGAGCTGAGTCGGGCAGTGGATGGGATGATACAACGTCAAACTATTCTTCTATATTTGGTATTACATGCAGCCCTAAGTAAACCATGCCATGAACTACATAATACCAGTTGTGAAGCAGTAGCCAATTATGGCATTGCAGTTAATTACAGTGTATTATTTAATTTGAATATTAGAGATGTAACAAAATTGCAAGCTCTATCATTTACAATCCTTGTAAAAAATATTGACCGTCTTGCCAGTCGCTCTCTTGATGAAGTCCTCCAACTGCTGGACGGACGTCTCCTCAACCTTATTACCCAGCCTTCTGTTGCGCCCCAGAGAGGCGAACGCGGGGAACCTGGAGAACTCGTGGTACGGCGCGTTGCAGTCGTAGTCGTCACAGCAGTACGCCGACCACACGTAGTCGGGAACGGCCACGCGGTCAGCGTCGAAGTGACGAATGGCCCTTCCGGAGGTCAGTACTCCGGTGACGACGTACGCTGTGCCCCGGCAGTAGTTGTTGAGTCGCTGGCGTGTGACCTTCTCCTGCACCGCCCAGGGACCCTCGCTGAACTCCTTGATCAGCGGGACCACGTTGGTCATGGTGTATGTCGCCGCCTGGTCGTCCGAATTCGCTCTGGTGCTGGTCTGGGTTGAGCTGGCCACGCACGATGTCCACGGTGTCCGGTAGTCTTCCCAGCACCGCCTGCGCGTCGTCAGCGCTGCGATGGAGGTCCCTCTGAGGGAACTGCTGCATGTCCCGTGAACCCATGGCTATGGAAAGCTGAGGGGAGAAGCCGCTACGTTTGGGAACGTTGACCTGTTTTCAAGCACTTGGTTTACAGATGACGTAATGTCATCCTAATAAAGTCCATGGTTGTAAAGTTATTGTGACGGTTGAGGCCGTTTTAGAATGAGATTTAGTCATGATGGGCAACATGTTCACTGAATGATGGAAACTAATTTTACAAAAAGGTACACAAAATAAATCAGTATATTATCATATGCTAATGCATATATACAGATAAATATGTATATCTCTATATATATCTCTATATATCTCTATATATAATATATATATATATATATATATATATATATATATATCTATATATACTATATATATATATATATATCTATCTATCTATATATATATATATATATATATATATATATATATATATATATATATATATATATATATATTACTATATATATCTCTATATAATATATATATATATATCTCTATATATATATATCTATATATATATAGTTGCATAATGTATTGAGAAGCAAAACTACTGAAAAAAAAACTCCAATGCACCACCTGTGGCTCATACATCCAAGGAACATCGACCTTCCGGGAACCGTCGGAACGCTTGAAGGTGTAGGCAGAATAGACAGGGATCCGGTGGAGTGTGTCGTACAGAGTCACAAAGCGGGCCTTTCCATGGTAGTACTGGCAGATCAGCTCCAGCCGCGGGCCTTGGTTTCCCTGTGGCAGCGTGCTCATGTACAGAAACTTACGGCAGGCAGGGACTAGCTTTTCCTGAAGGTCCCCTTGTGTCATCGCCACCCAGACGAAAAGAAAGATGAGCGTTGGAGCCACAGAGGGCTTTTCCATAACGGTTTATTTTGTACCCCCAACGGTGTTAAGAATTAAGCAATAGTATCTCTTGATGGTTTCTTTCCGTGGAACTTGAGCTATGCCACGGGCAGTATCTCTGTATGTATGCAAATTCTTATCTTATTCTTTGTACCTTTTTATTGTTATTGCTGTAACTGTCTGTGGTTGATAGCCGTGAAAGAAAATGGTGAGTTCATATTTCTTTAAGGGCAGCGCAACAAAGAACTCCTTTTCATTCCTCAGCCATTAACTAACGTTCCCAGCTTTTGGTGTGAACGCACATTTAGGCCTGCTTCAGATATCTAAACTAAAACTCTTTTGGACGTACAGCTGAGAGATATAGGAACAGCATTGCAATAGAAGGCATTGTACCGATTATTTACCTCCAGACATAAATATAGCCATACAGCAAGAAATACATACTAAGCTTCTAATAAATAAATTAAGAGGGTTCTGTATGCAAGAGAGTTATGTACATGGACCTACTGTGTGTCTATAACTACAAAAGGCTACACATTCAATCCATTAATTTCATGTTGAATACAACACATTAGTTTGTGACTATGGACATTATGAGGGGCTGGCAATAAAACCCTAATTCCATTGTGAAACCAGATGACCCAATCTAGGCTCCTGTTTAACTGCATCCACTCCCAGAGGGGTTTCCCATGACAACCCGTGGCTAGAAACATTGTTTCCCAGGTCCTACTTTTTCCTTCTTTCAGACTCCAGTATTGACATAGCCTTTCACTCCTGTTTGTGTTTACCGCCAATCTCCAGCGTAAGGGAAGACCGTGGAATGTTTTAGAACAACATCTGTTCCAATAACGTCAGGTTCATCTTGGGGTAACCCCTTGTCTCGCTGGAATCCAGCCACTTCCTGTTGACAAACAGGGCTCATCAGCTTGTACCCATGTCCTCTCAAAGTGACCGGCATACAAAGTCTTCCTGTCCGTGAATCTAACCATCTGTCCGTCTGCCTGTCTATTAAGGATATTAAGATATTACTTTGTGAGTGCTGAAGTCTTCATGGGTCATATTATTTACACAATATGAGCTTAATAGTGTGTATCCTGCCTATGCATATTCCAGTTGTCTGAAGCTGTTGGCCGATCATGTGACAAAAGCAAGCAATATATCTTGAGGGACAGAGCACATATTTATAGTGATTGTTGTCTGTTGAGTAAGCATCAGTTTGTTGTGCTGTAGACACATAAGGATCGGTTCACAGACAGGTCAACTCAAGTTGGTTGAAATCTTTGAAGTTGTGTTTCTTAGCTTGCCAAATTTACATACTCTATGCGTCCCCAGTTTTCTTTTTCTAAGGGCGTTTCTGTCTCTGAATTGCAAAGATGCCCTCTTATGTTTGCCGTGTGTGTGTGTGTGTGTGTGTGTGTGTGTGTGTGTGTGTGTGTGTGTGTGTGTGTGTGTGTGTGTGTGTGTGTGTGTGTGTGTGTGTGTGTGTGTGTGTGTGTGTGTGCAGGACAAGGAGCACAAAAAGATTGTTTGAGAAAGCCTGTTTATGTCCCGTTTGTCTTAGTGTGTGGTTAAAAGTTTTTTGTGACCACTTTTGTGTACCAGTTCTACAAGGAATATGAATAGAAGAGTGTTTCTGTGTGTGTGTGTGTGTGTGTGTGTGTGTGTGTGTGTGTGTGTGTGTGTGTGTGTGTGTGTGTGTGTGTGTGTGTGTGTGTGTGTGTGTGTGTGTGTGTGTGAGTGCGTCTGTGTGTATCTTGGTAGGAGCGACTGTATGTCAGTGTGTGTGTGGGGGGGTGTTATTGTCTGTCTCAGGAGGTGAGTGTTTTGTGTTGGGGTGGGGGGGGGGGGGGGGGGTGCAGATCTCGGGGGAGTGCAGGATCGGGGTGGCCGATGCGTAGTCATGTAGAGTGCGACTGTGATGCGAGAGAGCAGAGGAGAGCAAGGAGAGGAACAAGAGACAGTGAAGACTGTGTATGAGAGAGAGAGAGAGAGAGAGAGAGAGAGAGAGAGAGAGAGAGAGAGAGAGAGAGATGGAAAGAGGGAGGGAAAGTTGCACTGCTATATATATTGAGCCGTGGGTTACAGTCACGCCTTCAGTCGTGAAAAGGAATATGACGCAGAGGCTACGCAGAACACTGATGAGGTAGGTGTCATATAAACAGTCATTTCCTTGATAATGTATTCTCAGGTGATGATTAGGACTGACATTTAAGTGCTAAATTGTGGAATAGGGAGTGACATTTGTTTTAAAAGGTTGTATCTTGTATGTATCTAGCATGCACGTGTGTTTACACTATGCATCATTGGATGGGATGACGTGTTTCTGAGGAAGATGTAGCAGTCATTTAATCTGGTTATTTCTCTGTGTCCCCAGATTGATATAATTGGTGAGAAAAAAATGAAGAAAGAAATTTCATAGAAAGGAGAACGTTTCTTTGTATCCCAGAAGACATATATACATATATATAATATATATATATATATATAACACAGCCAAGATACTCATCTTTATTCTGGATCATCGGTTTTGGCATCTTAACTCCAAAATTTTCAATGACACACCTTCTGCGATAGAAGTCGGATCTACCGATGGAGACCAATATGTCCGACCCAGGGTATGCCCCCTCCTCCTCCTCCTCGTCCTACCTCTCCCCCACCCCCCCGGCTCTCCCCCAGTGTGACTACACTGACTGGTCCCCGTCCTACTCCATCATCCCCTCCGTCTACCTACTGGCCTTCCTGGTGGGTTGCCTGGGCAACGGCCTGGTGCTCTGGGTCTACCTGAACCGGGCGGAGGGAAGGAAGGCCGAGCGGACCACCAGTGCCGCGACCGCCATCAGCAGAGCGTTCCTCTGCAAGATCTTCCGAAGCAGTCGATACGACGTCCGCTCCAGTGGGGGTCTCCGTGGAGACCGGAGCCCCGACGGGACCTCCGGCCGCTACACAGCCACACCCGGCGGCGGCGAAGCACCCCCTTGTCACCACCCTACGTCCTCCGTTCCATCCCCTCCACGCCCCCCCCGTTCGCTGACTGACTCCCTGATCGCGAGCCTAGCCTTAGCCGACCTGTGTTTCCTGGTCACGCTGCCCCTGTGGGCGGCGTACACGGCGCTGGGTTACCACTGGCCGTTCGGACAGCCCCTCTGCCAGGTCAGCAGCTTCCTGACGGCGCTCAACATGTACGCCAGCGTGTTCAGCCTCAGCGTGCTGAGCGTGGAGCGCTACTGGGTGCTGATTGGGCGGCGGCACTCCGGCCACCACGCCCCGAACGGCTGTCCCAGCAGGACGCGCTGGGTGCTGGGGGGAGTGTGGGCGCTGGCTGGGGTTCTGGCGCTTCCCGGTTTCCTGCTGCGCTCCGTCAAAGAGGTGGAGCTGGGGGAGGACGACGACGACGCCGACTACGACTGGACGCCGTGGCCGGCGGAGCCGTCGGCGTACCCCAGCGGTGACGTCCTGCTCTCCTGCCAGATGGACTACTCCATGCTGATCGGCGACGACCTGCAGGACCCCGAGCGGGAGCGGGCTAAGCTGTGGTGGGCGGCCGCCCTGAGTCTGAAGTCCACTCTAATCGGCTTCCTCCTGCCCCTCGTCGTCCTGCTGGCATGCTACTGCTCGCTGGCCCACCTCCTGAGCCGCCACTTCGGCCGCGGGCCTCGGCCCGACCGCAGGCGGCAGCGGCGTCTCCTGCGGGTCATCGTCAGCCTGGTGCTGGCCTTCTTCCTGTGCTGGCTGCCCCTGCACGTCAACAAGACGGCGGACATGCTGCTGGAGCTGGGGCTGGTCCCGTACTCCTGCTCCCTGGACCAGGCCCTCCTGGCCGCCCAGCCCTACGTCACGTGCCTGGCCTACCTCAACAGCTGCCTCAACCCGCTGCTGTACGCCGCTTGTGACTCCTCCTTCAGGAGAAGGTGCAGGGAGGCTCTGCTCCTCCAGTGCCCGACGCGGAGGACCAGGAGTCAGAGGGGGTCAAAGGCGAGCGAGGGAGCGCCGGCCGAGGGAGGAGGAAGAGGAGACGGGGTAGGGGAAGATGAGAAGAGTTCCGCTTTTCCCACGAGGACCCAGGAGGAGACGGCGGATGACAGCGGGGGGGAGGGTGGAGGAGGAGGGGAGGAAGGCGAAGAGGATTGATGTCGCGTAGCAGGCCAAGATGCCGTCGTAGAGTTCACATTACAACCCTGACTCAAGACATTCCTGCTGCTGTCCCGTTGACTTTAAGTATCCCATGATGGGTTCAGTCAGAATGTACTATAACCAAGTACTACAATAGTTCAAAGGAAATGTGACTCACTGAAAATAGACTAAATCCCAAGTATTTAACGTTATCTTAGAATTTTTACCCAGAATTCCACTGGTCTGGGAAATATGTTTTAAAGCCGATGTTGGATTTATGATCCGTCATCTTTGTATTCTGTGTTTTTTTTTGTTTGATATTTGGATACCATGTCACAACATGGTTGGCTGGACGGTCCCTAGGGTCCTAGTCTCACATTGATCAACTACTAGATTTCAGTCTGAGACTGGATCTGGAAATATGAAGCCCCACATTTCATGTGATCTGTTATTATATATACAGTGTTTTGTTTTTGCTGTTTGTGTTTAATAAAAATATTTTTAAAGATTCAATTCTGAAATGTCTTTTCAATGGCAAACCTGTGTAATGTTTCTTTAAGAAAACAGTTATTATCACAACTCTATTGAGTATGCAATTGTAATAACATGGTTTTTTTTGTATGGTTTATTATGTATGTGTGTATTAACAGCTGTGCTATTTTATATGCTCATGCACTTCCTTTGTCCTTAAACATTTTTTTGGTTTGTAAGGAGATTATTCCAAAACAAACAATATTGTTCTCTTAAACATATCTAGCACATTTTTGCTTTCAGAATATTTATTTTTGTTTGCAATGCAAAAGGTTTTCCACTCGACATGAAGACACACATGCACCTACATCTATATCAAGCTGCAGAAATTTGAAATTTGCACTTCTTTCAACTCCGTTCACTTGCTGATGCTGAAATGGCCGGTATCGGCTCTTCCAGGAGGAGAAGTAGAGTCCAGAGTCGTTCCAGACCACGCTGGGGCCGGACGCGGAAGCGGTGTTTGAATCAGCGCGCGTCTTGTTGCCGAGCTTTGTGAGTGCTGAGGCTGAAGTGGGATTTCTGAACGTGTCACGTGACATAACAAAGATGTCTCCGGTCAAAGTTTGATCTGCATCGATATGCATACGGCTCCACGATACAACGGGGATTTCAGTGAACTTTGGTATTCAGTATAAAGTATATTTAATAGTAGATTACATTGAAAGTAACAGGCACGTAGTTGATCTTCCTTGCACAACCAATTTCGGGGGATAAAAAACTGGACTTGACTGAAAGGATTTCTATCTATTTTACGTGTTTCCTGTGCAATACATCGGATACTAAGTGTCGCATCCAACTTATCCGATGAAGATGGGAACTGCGTTGATCTACGATGAAGAGATGACCAACTATAAACTCCTCTGGGTTGAGTGAGTAGACATGAGTATACACGCAGTTTGGCAGCGCATCAATTTCACCTGATCAAACTGTGATCGATCCATGCATTACGTAATCTTTTGCTTTGCCCACACAGCCCGGTGTGTAAAATCGAGGTTCCTGAGCGATTGATAGTGAGCTATGAAGCTTTGGTGAAGAGCGGTCTTGCTGATCGGTGCGTCTCCATCCCCGTACGAGAGGCAACGGATGCAGAGATCCTGTTGGCCCACAGGTTAAAGCTAACAGCCCCCAAACCCTCCTTAAACACACAGAAATACCTCGTAAATATTGTATCATAATGTGCCTTGGGTCCATTAAACAGTGAGGAGTATCTAGAGGCTGTGAAAAAGACCCCGTTCATGCATCTGGAAGAGCTGATGACCTTCACCCAGAAGTACGGCGACGTCTACTTCCACCCGGTTAGTTAGTATGAGGAATTGTTGAAGGAATTTATGATTTTTAAAGCCATTTCATTGTGTGGGATGGATATTGATTGATCTTTAAAGTAATTTGTATGAAGTGTAGTGTGTATGAAGCACGATTTTAAAACATTCAAATCATATTGCTTGCTTTTAGTCAAACATGGATGAAACATTTCCCAAAAGCTTGCTTAATTATGAACATTCACTGAGATAGTTAGGCATTAGATAGCCTTCCCTTGGACTGAATGCCAACTTATATCTCACAGAAATTACAAATGACCCCTCCGAGGACATACTGGTCTCAGTTCATATGAGTTCACAAGCACAATTTTAAGTTTTATTGAAGTAGTCTAGAACATTTAGAAATCGTACAATTTATCGGCCTGTGTGTAAACGTTTAGGATAGGAGTCCTAAATAGTATTATTAAAAGTTTTATTTTTATGGGATGTCTACGTGAAAAGTTTATTTTTGGACTCTTTTGTAGGTCTGCTACTGCGCAGTGACGAGTTGTATGAGCCCCATTCAGTACACAGATCTACCACTAGGAGGTGCTCTGACCTTATTTTACCGTTGCAGAACATCTACCACTGTGCCAAGCTGGCTGTCGGTGCCACTCTGCAGCTTGTGGACAACGTTATGACGGGGAAGGTCAGAAACGGCATGGCACTGGTCAGGTGAGATCGGAAACGTGATGTTTTATTCACATAAGCCAGTCATTTTAAGTTTCTATGTATCCCATTGTTTAACATGGTTTATACAATCTTTGGAATCCAGACCTCCAGGGCACCACAGTCAGTCCAGTGCCGCCAATGGGTTTTGTGTGTTCAACAATGTGGCCATCGCAGCTCAATACGCCAAAAAACACCACAAGGCAAAAAGGTAAAATTAAAAATATCCTTCCTTTTGTTCCTCTATCCAATCCTGTGCTTTTCCTGTACATGCCTGTGTAATGGATACAAATATGATCCGCCTGTCTGTCTGTAGGAATAAAGTTTCCATAACTTTGTAGTGTTGTTTTGTTTGGACCAGGGTGTTGATCGTGGACTGGGATGTCCACCATGGACAAGGTGTCCAGTACTGCTTCGAGGATGACCCAAGGTGAGTGTTTTATTTGTATTGTCTTACAAACAAACGGTCAAATCTCAATATTGGAGCCTCTAAGTTGGTTTTTCAGTGAATAATATGTGATGGCATTGCAATTAGCGAAAGAATGTAATTATGTATGAATTATTACTAAGGTTGTGTAAGATACTGAGTCCATAGATCTTGGAATTCCTTTTTATATGTATGATATTATGTAGTAAGCAGTCTAATCTCAAGACATAAAAATCTTAAAACAAGAGTCACCATTATGTCATGCTGCATTAAGCCTGTTCACCATTCAGTTTGTACTTGGACTACATTTCCCAGTGTGCTTTACTTCTCCTGGCACCGCTATGAGCATCAGAGCTTCTGGCCCAACCTGAAGGAGTCAGACTTTGACAGTGTGGGCAGTGGGAAAGGAGCTGGATTCAATGTGAACGTGCCTTGGAACCAGGTGAGCCACGTGTAACAAACAACACATCGAGTTGGATTGATTAGTCTCCTGTTGGGAAAACCTTTTGTCTTTTATTGTATTGTTGTCCGTTCGATGTTTATTTGCTGTGAGGGTACCCTGGCTGGAACTATCTCACTTTTAAAGGCCAATGAAGATAACCTGAGCTTGATAAAGATAACTTGAAATTATTAACCGTTTAACCTTTTAACAAAACTAAGCAACTCTCATCCGCAGTGTACCATATCATGTGCATAAAAAAAAGTATATGTTGAAGATGAATTGTTATTTGTTTATTGTAAAAAATAATAATACATTTACAATTTGGTGTGTTTGCTAACATGTTTCATTATCTAACACCTTTTCTAGGTGGGAATGGGCAACAGCGACTATTTAGCAGTTTTTTTCCACGTCCTCCT
This sequence comes from Melanogrammus aeglefinus, assembly GCA_900291075.1. Taxonomy (NCBI): domain Eukaryota; kingdom Metazoa; phylum Chordata; class Actinopteri; order Gadiformes; family Gadidae; genus Melanogrammus; species Melanogrammus aeglefinus. The sequence continues at coordinate 11,532 of OLKM01001478.1, forward strand.
ACCTGTTGCGTATGAGGTGAGAAAATCCACCACTTTTTCACACTTTGCTTTTTACCCCCTGAAGCCTAATGTTCAAATGTGGTTTGTTTTGTGGTTTCCTTCAGTTCAGCCCAGACTTGGTCTTCATATGCGCTGGCTTTGACTCAGCCATCGGTGACCCTGAGGTGAGATCTTGAAACATAGATGTGTGGATCAGTATCGTTGACATGTTTTTACATGGTACGATCCAAGGATTCATTAGCGAACTTCAATATCTTCTGTACAGTGGAAGTCTAACCAAGGCACGAGTAATCTACCAAGTGAACAAAAAAACATTTAGCAGCGATAATGGCAAAAAACAAAATATTGTGGTAAAGTGAAAGTATGAATCTAAAAGATTTGGTGCATAAAGTGTTCAAGTTTTTTATAATTTTGTTGTTTAGGGTCACATGTCTGCGACACCTGACATCTTCGCCCATCTCACACACCTCCTCATGAACTTAGCCGACGGCAAAGTGTGTGCCGTTCTGGAGGTCAGCGCACACTCTTCTTCTCTTGCTTATACAAATGTCTCCTCCTCGTCAAAAACTCTTTTACTGTTTCCGTTCCCAACCCTTAGCTTCAAAACCTCATGTTGACTCATGTCTCATGTCATCCTCTAGTATTTAGTGTTAATTTCGGTTCTCATGCTGTCACGGTCTCTTGTTTTATTCTGAAACAAGATCATTTGATCGGCATTTTGTCCCTTCCGATCAACCTCTACACTCGGTTCCGCACTCTCTGCCATTTCCGACAGAACGAGAAAGAGGCTCTGCTACTGTACTGCATTAGTGACACACATTGGTGCTGCCTTATATTGCAGGGAGGGTACAACCTGACCTCTCTGGCTCAGTCGGTGTGCCAGACGGTCCAGACGTTGCTCGGTGATCCCGTGCCACGTCCGGCCCAACTCGGTGGTCCCTGTGAAAGGTGTGACCTTTAACCTATCAGAGATGCCAGTTTTGCATAACGTGGATGAGAGTTTTAAACGCTGGCATTTAGGGCTGGGCGATTAAACAAATTTTGAACGCGATTTCGATTTTTGGCGTCAAACGATCATAAAATAAACATACCGTAATTGAGTCGTTCGTTTTTTATATATTTATATATATATTATATATTTTTTTTAATGTTTTATAGAAAGGGCAGACCAGCTGGATACATATTTGTATATCATTTAGATTTACATTTTATGTTTCTTTAATTTTTTTAATTTCTTTAAGGCGAAATTCCAAAGTTCTCAGTTACAAAAAGAAAATTCGGAAAGACATGCTGAATAAATACAACATGTTTTCATACTCAAAGATAATCGTCTGAATAACAGTGATTTCAATATGGACCAAAATAATCGTGATTATGATTTTTCCCATTATCGAGCAGCCCTACTGTGATTTCTTTGAAGGTTTAAACATTCAGATGAAAACTGTTTTGTGTTTGTCTATCCTATTTTAGTGCACTTGAGTCCATACATAGTGCCCGGTCAATTCATAAGAAGTACTGGTCCTGTCTGCAGCATGCAGGTATGTCTTTCCCCCTAGTTCTTTTAGAGATAGATTATACATGTCTGAGAACATTTCCAGATATGCATCTAGAGTTCAGAACACTTAACTTACTTAAAGGTCGGGTATGGGATTTGCGAAACGCCAGCAGATTTTGAAAATACACAACTCAAATGGTCCTACACCCTCTGCTTCAACGCTGACTCTGACTCCACCCATTCCAAGTACATGGACGCGCAATCATGCACGAGCGCGAACACAGATGCGCGAGAGCAAGCCATTAGCTAGCTAGTTAGCTAGCTCCAGTAGCTACCGCAGGATAACAACAAACAGAAGCTCGCTCTGGGTCACAAGCTTTGAGTGCGTGCACGAAGAGGTCACACGCGGGGAGCGGGAGAAGGGGAGTGCAGTACGACCGTTTGATTGACATACTTACTGTCCAATGCCACTCGGTGGGTCTGGAAATCATTGGCTGGAGTTTTTCGAGCCCTGCCCGTTCCACAGATGATTGACTTGTTTAATTTACATGTCAGTACTTCTAACTCAGTGACTGTAAGTGGGTTATGATAAGGATTTCAAGTAATTTTGCAAAAATGGCCAAAAAAGAGAATTCCATACCCAACCTTTAACTTAATGAAGTTATAGGCCCACTTACTAGCCACACTTTATTACTGGCTTTAACGGTCATCATTTCTAATTTCGTGCATGTAACCAGGAACTTAATCAAAGGGTCATTGTGCTTCTCTGTCAATTGCTTCTAACAAACAAAAAACACATTGTCAAGTAAAGCTAATTTGTAAACCACTTTATCCAAATGAGGGCCCCACACTCAGTTGAATGTTGAATTGTCTTGCGCACTTGTTTTCTTGAGCCACACATGAAAACCTTTTCAGTGTACACCTATAACCTTTAACCCCAAGCCATTAAAACCTACAATCCCCATCCCGTCCCTGGCCCTCCACAGCTGCCCCCTTCCCTGAAGAGCCCAGCTCCAAGCACCGCAGGCTGGCCCAGCAGGGCGGCTCCCAGGAGCCCCAGGGCAATGCTGGAGGGGACGCCCAGAAGGAGGAGGAGAAGGTGGAGGAGAAAGAGGAAGAGGAGGTAGTGTGGCCCGAGCCTCTTCGGCGCGTCACTCCGTCCCTCCACAGCGCTCTGCTTCTCCCCGACGCCGTGGAGTGCCCGGACGGCTGCGCACGTTTCAGCCCTGCCCACGGCCCCGGGCCCCTGGAGAGAGCTCAACTCAGGTGATTGGGGGGGGGGCCGCAGGGTTTACGGAGATGAAGTTGTCGACTCCCGTTCTCGATTCTCCACGAGCTAGCAACTGAAAGTCACTTTGGATGAAAGTGACTGCTAAAAATGACTAGATAGTACTTTTGTTATTATAATAATTATATTGACATTATTAGTATTTTATAAATGCAGCGTTTAATAAATGTATTGTTGTGGTTTGCCACTTTTATAATTGAAACGTTGGATTGGAGAACAGAATGGACAATGTTTTCCATTGCTCATGAACGGTTTTCATTTCACTAGGGAAAGCTACGTCAAAGAGTCTGAGGATGAGGCTAGCGTGACGTTGCTCTACAATCTCACTGCCCTGCTCGGACAAATGGAGAAAAACGAGGTACAGCATTCGTGTGTGTAAGATGCATGAATGTATTATTATATACCATATATATATATATATATATATACACGAAAATATTTATCTTTGTGTGCTGAAGTGCAATTTCCTCATAACACTCTTTTATTCCATATCACTTATCAGACCTAAATTCCCTAATGTCACATGATCACCCACCAGATTCGTAACGGCCTGGCGTTGGTTCCGGATGTTTCCATGGCAGCCACGCTGCTGACCTCAGCGTCTCTCTCCAAACGGTATGACTCAAACCTATTAATGACTATTTTACTTATTTTTAGCTACTTATTCAGGTACTTCATTGAGGAACAGGCAGGGTGTGAGAAAGTAAACACAGACGCATGTCATTAAGGAGCAGGTTCGGCCTCTTATTTGCTGTGTGTCTGCGCTTCCCACAGGGTATTGCTGGTGTGGGTGGGAGAAGGGCCGGTCCCAGCTCAAATCATAGAGGATGAGTGAGTACCTGCTCACGTTTCTTTTGATTAAGGAAAACATTTACATTCACTTTAATCGTACTGTACTCTTTATTAAGAGGAAATGTAAAACCTGTATAATACTCCCATGGTAATCAGTGGTAAAAATGGGTTTCTAAGTGACGATTGTTTTCTACAGGAAAACACTAGTGGTGCACATCAACAGCATGGAGCCACACGAAGAACAGTCCAAATACTACATTCCCATCCCACTGAAGAAGGTATTTCCCTCCTAGACAGATTGGGTAGCGTCATACCCTTCCTGTCAGGGAAAGGGCACAAGGACAAAGCATGCGTGGGAACATTGAATGAAGTTCCTATGTTAGAAGTGTTTGTTCATGTGTGTGCCGCTACATGCGTGTGATGGTCCTGCGTGATCCCATTTAAATCCGTGACACGTATCCCCCCCCAAAACGTGTCCCTTAACTCCTAACCCCCAGCTTGCGTTCCTGCTTGTTCTCCTCTGAATGCGACCGTTCTCCTGCGGTCCCCCTCTCCCCAAGGGTTGCGGGGACACGGCAGGCGTCGTACAGGCCGTGCTGGGCCTCCTGCTACCCCTGGGCTACCAGTACGAGCCGGGTCTGGTGCTGCTGGCCCGGCCGCCGGGCTGCCAGGTGAAGGAGGGCCTCTGGCAGCAGCTCACCTGCCTGCTACAGGGCCTGGCCCTGGGACACACGCTGGTGCTGCTGCAGGTGAGTTCCTGGAGGGGGCGTAAGGGGGATGCGTGGCAGGGACCAACGTTCATAGAAGTGTACCACTGTGTACGTAGTGATTTGCATTCATTTGTGTCCCCAGTATGTTACGTTTACATTGAGGGCATTTAGCAGACGCTTTGGTCCAAAGCGACATACATTTGTCAAAAGAAACGGAAACAACAGAGTCGCTATCGGTACGGTGAGGATGTTCATAGAACCAAGTGCCAAGCACTAAGAATTGCTAGGTTAAACCTATTCCGCGTATACAACAAAGATAGCTTGGAGAAGATGCTACACGATGCTATGTATATTTTTTGCAATTTTTAAGTGTTTTAACCGAATCAGCGAGAACTTATGCTTTCTCGAAGCCCTCGCTCATTCATTTAGGCCGACTGCTTATTTCTGGATCACATGACATAAATTCAGAAATACGCATTTTATCTGTCCACTTAATCAACATGATTCCGACTCATCCGACTATGGTCGGCGAAACCAGACTGTACACAGAGTGAGCATTCATGTCACGCATCCCCATGCGGAAGCCATTAACTCAAGGTCCCTGCCTTAACCCAAGTACCCTTGAGCAATCTGCATAATCCCTGTTCACGGACAAACAGCCGCCGTGACCGCCTGCCCGTGAAGCCCTGGGTGAAGCGACTAAACTGTAATTCATCTCAAGGCCCATAGGGGGCTCACAGTGGTTGGGTGCAGAAAGGCATAGCACACGGCCCCTTTCTGTAGCTTGTGTAGCTGATGTCTTTCTTACCATCTTTAGTGTGGCCACACCTAGTGTATCTTGTAAACATACTGTGGTTCATTCGTCATGTATTTCCTGTGTAGGAGAATGAGACCGCTCCAGTTGGCATAACGGCCTCTGGTCTCCTGGGGTACGCCGCCCCCTCTCTAGGGCCCCTGGTGGCCCCGGGGCCGGAGGATGTGGGGTCCTTTGAGAGGCTGAGACTCAGACTGCAGACCGACTGGCCCCTACTGCAAACTACCGGTACATTCAGGGATAAAAAATGAATGTGGTGTCAAAGAAAGGGGACATTGGTGATCACGATACAAATCCTTCACTGATGACTGTGAGGGTGTAAAGGAAGCACTCTTTTAATTGAAATGTTTGTTTGTGTTTTCTGAAACAGCACCGGACAAAAGGAGAAACAAAATGGACTGCTAAGAAAGTTCTACGATTCAGATTTGGATCTTTCTTAATCACGATATTAAAAAGACTGACATTTTGCACATATTTTTTCACATTAATCTGGGATTAATAAAGAACATTTTGTAACAATGTGTTCTGCCAGTTAGCAAAACAATTTAAATGTTCCTTGCTGCTATTATGCTTGTTTCTTAGGGCGATTTGGATTTTCTTCTAAAGTGTAGCTTGATTTGTACATTTCCCAAAATACAAAATGTATACATAACAATGCCACAACACAAAAAAAATAATATGACCCCTCTCAAGGGAAAATTCTTACATAATTGTTAAATTTGCATTGATTAGGCAGTCTTCTCATCCCACTTTGATGAAATTCTCGTTTCCTTTTGGTCTTGTGGTATTATCCTGTGACCCGTAGTCACATTACAGTGACGGGACACTAAGAGGGTGACGCGTTATATACCGCATCTAGCTCTGAGCGGCGCTGTTGAGCGGTGATGAATAATGCTAATTGTTTCGACGGCCTACATTATTGTATGAGTGAGTCATTGTACTATATTTACTGAGCATTCTTGTCCGGTCCTTCTCTATTGTTGCCGTCTCCGGTTCTGTACTCTGCAGTTTCTTCAGTGAATCAAACCAAAGGCATTGGAGCACGTATGTTATTTTTCCAGTAGTGTTTCGGTAACGGGACGGAGTGACGTTGAAATACGCTATGTCTGGAACTCCGACTAAATCTGGGAATCCACTGATGGCCAAGATGAAAAAGGACGAATCTTTTCTGGGTAAATTAGGAGGGACGCTGGGACGAAAGAAGAAAGCTAAGGAAGGTATGTGTTGGTCAGATATCGGTATGGGGTTATGATGAATGATGCCGATCACTTTTTTACCCTGTTGTGTGTGCTACCCCTCATGGTGCTATAATAACATTCCCTATCAAAACGTCCATGGCAGCAAGCGAAAAGAGAAATGCATGTGCCAATGAGCACATATTCTTTTGCCTATATTCTCTGTGTTTGAGAAAAGCTGTACACGTACGCTGTCCCGTCGTTGCGCCGTTAATGGAAAAGCCACATTGTCCTCATGAGGTAATGGTCATAAATAGAGTGCTGACAGCTGTCTGGCATGGTGGGCTTCTAAAGATGAGGCATACGGGAAATATTTATGCTCAATGTGCTAGGTCTGTTACCCAAACTAATCACTCTAACCACCTACTTACTGTGGGTTTCACTATTTATTTCTAGCCCCATATAGAGCTGATAGTACGTTGTATGATTCAGCATATAGGTTTTCAGATTATTCTAATATAGCCTACTTGTCTGAGTCGTCAGAGTGGACAACTGCTGCTTTGTGTGTGTGTGTGTGTGTGTGTGTGTGTGTGTGTGTGTGTGTGTGTGTGTGTGTGTGTGTGTGTGTGTGTGTGTGTGTGCGTGTGCGTGTGCGTGAGAAACACACACACACACCCACCCACTTTGACGACTGGGTTTACAGTTTGAGATATGTGTTTGCTGTCATTCATGAAAGGGACCACCCCGTGCATGTTAATGACTTAAGGGCCCCCAATAGCTAAATTAATTGTGTGGAATGGTGGTCTTTAACTTTAGGGGCGCATGAGGCCTTCTAGGTCTGTACAAATCAGCAGGGCTTGTGTGTTGGACTTGGAATTGATCTATACACCCATGTTGGGTTAAATCAAACACAACTGTTCCTTTGGGTAAACCTTTAGACTGGTGATGTTTTTTGTATCAGGGGGGAAACACAGAGAAAGCACATGGTTGTGGTTTCAGTCGCTCTTGGGTGTGGTGGATATTGGATTATATCTTGAGGGTCACGCTCAACTGACTTTCGAGTTAGTCCTTAGTGAAATTTAATAAAATAATCCAGATATTTTTCATAAAAACAGGTTTGGTCCAGTTGTTGATGCTTGACTAATACCAATAATTATAGCTTACTATTAGCCTCGGTAGTAATTATTATTATTCCATTATTTTATTTGTCTTTGACTGTCACAACAGGGCGTCTACTGAAGCCTATTCGGGCCTCGGACGCCCCCTGCTGGATTATGTGGGCGGTGATTACAAGTCTTAGTTACTTCTCTTCAAGTGTGAAGTCCAGGTCAATGTGATTCATGGCAGATATCTCTCCATTGGAGGGGTGAGGGTTGACAGGAACGGTAGTATTGTAGCAACCTGTTAACAAGCCTCATCCTGGAAATGAGGGGACTGAGCTTTTGTCTGTGTACTGAATAATGTATTCATTATTGGGCTTGTACAATGTGAAAATGCTTTGGCAGTTTCATACCACAATGTTGTCCCATGACATAATTTCCAGATGAATAACTAAACAATGACCAAAGAAACACTGACTACAATAACAATTCCATGCTACAATGCTTTCAAAATGGAGGCGGACGTTGTGGTGTCATAATGTAGGCCTACAAGCCCTATAGAATAGATAATAATAATATAGTATAATTGTCCTTTAAAAATGAACACTAGTTACATGGAGAGATGAACAAGGCATATATGGCATACCGGTATATATTTTTCTTTTTACATATTCTGTTAGGAGGCTCGTTAGCGGTTAGCAGTCTAATGGACAGTTTATAGGATAAACCCTACTGACAGGAACCCCGATTCAAACCCAAAGCCTTTAGCTCAATTAAAATGGAAGTAACACCTCTTATCTAAAGACCCAGTTAATAGAGAACACAGAGCGATGCATTCATATAATGTCAGCCTTTCTAAAAATGTCTCTGGAGCTTTTTGTGTCCACTGATAAACGGAGAGGAAGTGTGTCTGTGTCCTCTAATCAGCCTAAGACGAGACTCATAAGTTAAGTTGACATGCAAGTCATTTTCTTAGAAGCATTATTAGAAGTCGTTTCACTCATCCAGCAAATAGAACGCCTTCAAGGATGGATATTGAGCATGGTAAGTTTTATATTTTTCTCTTCTTGCTATAAATTACCATTATATCGTGATATATGATTTCACAGAATTGGGTTATTTATATCACCAAAATGTATGACAAAATATATATTATTCATAAACAATGCGTGCATTATTCATATCTCATTCTTTATTCGTCTTTTTGGCCATACTTATTGAGCAGAAGCTTCCATTCAGAGTGATGCACAGTGTATGTAATGTTTATAAATACATGTCCTTGGTTAGGTAAGTGGTTAGGTCTGTTGGAGTCTCTGGGGATTCGAACCCAGAACCCTTTGGCCGGGAGTTTACCACTAGCCTGCCCTGACCCCTGCCCCATTTAAACTCCAGTGAGTGGGTCCCCTGGGTCCCCTGAATTCCTTCTCTGCCCTCCCTGTTAAACGTGTCCCGAGACCCTGCTCCCCACTCGTTGCCCTCCCAGGTGACTCCTGGGTGTAAACATCCACCAAGTCTGGCTCCATGTCCGATAAAACCCTGCTGGGACGCGTGTCTGTCCCCCCGTCCCCCCCCCCCCCCCCCGCGCTGAGGATAGTTAGGGTCTCGCGTCTGTTACTCACCACAGACCGACTGCGGTATAAATACTCAGCACTATATCGGCCAGGCTTCGTCTTCTCCGTACTCTCAGCTTTATTTTTACCCCACCCTGTGTTGTATGTCGCAGTACCGCCCCCCACCCCCCCTCCAGCTACAGCCAGGATCACCAGATTTCTATCTTTTTATCCGGATGTTCAATGTTTATGGTAGAAACCAGATTAAAATTGTTGTGCTTCTTCCTTGGGCGCTCTGTGTGTGTGTGTGTGTGTGTGTGTGTGTGTGTGTGTGTGTGTGTGTGTGTGTGTGTGTGTGTGTGTGTGTGTGTGTGTGTGTGTGTGTGTGTGTGTGTGTGTGTGTGTGTGTGTGTGTGTGTGTGTGTGTGTTTGCTTGTGCGCGTTTGTGTGTTTATGTCTATGTGTGTATGTTTGCATGCATGTGTGTGTGTGTGCGTGTGTGCGTACACGTGTGAGGTATTGTGTGCGTGCACGTGTGTGTGTTTCTGCCAGACCGCCCATGCGGCAGGCAGTTGTTATACGACCGAGCTGCTTGGTCTGTTTAATTGCTCTAAGTACTACAGCACACAGCTCCACGGATGTCTGCAACGGGGGCCTGCCGGCAATTTATGACGGCGACTCGGTTCCAGGGTCACGATTGAATTTGTATGATTCTGTTAAAAGCTATAACATCGCAGTGCGATTGATCGTCCTGTGAAGGACCAATCAGGTTAACGGCTCCTGCATGTGCTCATTCTCAAAGCATGGTATTATGTTGAGGAGGTGAGACAAGGGTAGATGACCAAAGGCTTCCTCATGGTCAAATGCTATCAGGTTTGTTATTATCGGAAGACTTCTGATATGTCACGAAAAAAATGTATAGCAGGTGTATAGCAGTTAACACACACACACACACACACGCACACACACACGCACGCACGCACGCACGCACACACGCACGCACACACACACACACACACACTGTCTGTAGGTTTTTGTCTCGTGTCCTGTCGTCAGCTTGTCCAATAGACCACATTCATTGCGTGTATTTGTGTGGGAGTGAGTGAGTGTGTGTGTGTGTGTGTGTGTGTGTGTGTGTGTGTGTGTGTGTGTGTGTGTGTGTGTGTGTGTGTGTGTGTGTGTGTGTGTGTGTGTGTGTGTGTGTGTGTGTGTGTGTGTGTTTGTTTGTGTGTCTGTATTCCCCACACACACACACACAAACATACTCCCTTCAGCTTGTAACCGGACCGTGGAGGTAGAGTAGGGGAGGGTGGGTTTGTGACAGAAATACACACGTGACGACGCCCCCATAGCCACCGTTCAGACCCACCGTCTGCAGCCAACACACACACACACACACACACACACACACACACACACACACACACACACACACACACACACACACACACACACACACACACACACACACCCAAACGCTTTCACAGACTCCCACTCACACATACAATCACCCTACGGCATTAGCTGACTAACTGTCCGGAGAGACTAGCAGAGCCGCGGGCTAAGCGTGGATCATGGCAGGGCTCCTGTGTGGCACTAAGAGGAAGAAGCAAGGTAGTGTTGACCGTTGGTTTTTTAACAGGTTTCTGGATTATTGTTCGCGCAGAGACACTTCAGAGAGACGACTGGGGAAGCATCAGTTGTGCGCGCTGTTACCTTATGGCTGAGGTGACAGTGTCTCTGTCCGAAGCTGTTGAGAACTCGTATTGTTGTTTTGTGTGAGAGAAGGACAGCGCGTCTCTCAGGGTGATTTGAGCGATGAAATGGGACTTTAAAAGAGCGGTCTTCAAAGAATGAGACAGACTCGACGTACGATGCAGGTGATCGGATAGATTTATAACATGATAGGAGGTGATTGGTGCCACAAAATACTTCAGATCTACAGGTCTGCTGGGAGTCATTCTACTGCATATTGTCAAATGTATAAGATATTATATTATATTGGTGTTTTATAATATGTAGGCCTACACTGTTAACACATAATATGAGATAAGATCATAGATTCCAAAGTAGGTCTGGCATAGCACAACACAGTACCGAACAGCAGCGTCAGATTCACTAGCTCTCTCCCGGATGGATGAGTCCGAGGAAAAAGATGGACAATTATGATGAATCAGTTTCTCTACTTTAATCATAAAGGAAATGCTGATGAGCAGGGAGGTGAGAAGGGACTGTAGCCTGCCGCTGACCTGCTCCACTCCCTCCCTCTGGGAACACTGGGTCGTAACAGAAGTGTGCATGGACAGCATTTCCCCCCCCACGGTGTCCCCCCACACGGTATCGGGACCGTCTGGTTTGTTTTAAGTGCCTGGCCTGGGTTTATGCTGCAGTGTGCACACTGGTTATCGCGTTATCACTTCCACTGGAAGAAGGGAACAAAATTAGGGGTGAAATTGAGGTCGATGGAAACATCCCTCTGGCTGAGTGTATTTTTCTCATATGTGGCCACCAGAGACTTTCTTTGTATTTTTTTTTACATCATGAAGAATTCGGGAGCATATGAGTTTTTTATTATTTTTGTAGTGTAGTAGTAGTAATGTTTTTTTGGTCATTGTTATGTTATTAATCGTCATCGTCATTCGTCATTATGGTACATGGGTGTGGTTGACACTGCCACAGTGTTTCTCATGAGAGACATGACAAAACAAGGTTTTAATGAGCCTAGGTATAAAATAGACAGTATTGAGCATTGCCAACAAAGAAATCCCGTAATACATTCGTATATACAGACCCTATACGGACAAAGTCATGCGCACTTTCTGTGTCTTCTGCAATCATGAACATTTTAAACTGAAGGACAGAAATGTCAATAAAACAAGATGGCTACTGGGGCAATAGAGTGCATCCCCAAGCCTGAAGCTTTTTAAAACACACACACACACACACACACACACACACACACACACACACACACACACACACACACACACACACACACACACACACACACACACACACACACACACACACACACACACATAAATATACACTCACACACATAGATACACAAACAAACACACAAAAAATCGAAAGGGAATGATGAGAGGAAAAGGACCATTAGAGGAATGAGAGAGAGAGAGAGAGAGAGAGAGAGAGAGAGAGAGAGAGAGAGAGAGAGAGAGAGAGAGAGAGAGAGAGAGAGAGAGAGAGAGAGAGAGAGAGAGAGAGAGAGAGAGAGAGAGAGAGAGAGAGGGAGAGGGAGAGTAGAGAGAGTAGGGAGAGGGTAAGGGAGAGAGAGAGAGGAGAAAAGCCTCCCTAGAGGTTCCAACCTTCCCTCTCCCTCCTCCCCGCCGTACCAGGTAAAGACATTCCCAGAAATAGCCCCATCATGACATGACTGTCCCATGCTTCCCACCTTTGTCTGCCTTTGGGCTAGCATCGTTGCTTTGTGTAGTGCCTTGTTTTAACAAGCGGAAGAGTAAAAACATTGGGGCAGGAGAGAGAACTTGGTTTGAGCTGTTCGTTGGAATCTTACAACACTCAGTTCCAATGGACTCAAGTATTGCAATAATAATTGGGTCATAACACAAGTGACTAACTTATATTATCGGTTGTACTTGGGAAACACTGCGGGGCCTATAAGGGAAGTTAATCCCTGTGTTACAGCCCTGTTTTACTATTATTTCTGTTATTAAATACTGTTTTTGTGTGTGTGTGTGTGTGTGTGTGTGTGTGTGTGCTGTGTGTGCTGTGTGCTGTGTGTGTGTGTGTGTGTGTGTGTGTGTGTGCGCGCGTCTGTGTCTGTGTGCCTGTGTGTGCGTGCGTGTGTGTGCGCGCGTGTGTGTGTGTTTGTGCGTGCGTGCGTGTGTGTGTGGCGCACGTGCGTGTGTGTCTGTGTGTGTCGTCTCCCCAGTGAGTGATCTCCATGAGGAGGGGAAGAATGCCATCAACGCTCCCCTGCTGCCGTCCAGCATCGAGATCCACCCTGAAGACACGCTGATGGGTACGCACGCACGCACGCACGCATGCACACTTACACACACAAACAAAAACACTCAGGTTGCCGTTAGCAACGTGGACGTGACCTAGGTTGGCCACTGGGCGGTATGGAGACGGTGGAGGAACAGGAAGTGAAAGTGATTGGGGAGAGAGGACGACGCCCTCTGGGACCACGCCATCAGGGAACACACAGCACTGTGTGTGTGTGTGTGTGGGTGTGTGTGTGGGGGGGGGGGGTGGATTATGGGTGTGGGTGTGAGGGATAGTGTTATTATGTAATGTGAGTGTCACAATGTGCGCGTATGAAGCACTGTAGTTCATGTTGAAATTATGTTTTTATTTTTGTGTGTGGAATAACAAATCCCAGATATGTCCTTTTCTGAAGTATGCTTTTAATTAGTTTGAAAGGAAAAGATATTGAGCTAAGCTTGCATCGTCTTCGTATTATTTTTGTGTTTTTTTTGACATATTAGACAATTATATATCAGAATGCTCTCCTCTTATTACTTTCTCTCAGGCAGTGTGTGTGTGTGTGTGTGTGTGTGGGTGTGTGTGTGTGTGTGTGTGTGTGTGTGTGTGTGTGTGTGTGTGTGTGTGTGTGTGTGTGTGTGTGTGTGTGTGTGTGTGTGTGTGTGTGTGTGTGTGTGTGTGTGTGTGTGTGTGTGTGTGTGTGCGTGTGCATGTGTGTGTGTGTGTGTGTGTGTGTTTGAAGTTTCATCTGTTCTTTTAACTGTTATCCTTCCTCACTGCACACACTTATAGAATTTTGTAATGCTAGTAGGATAGGGGTATATACTTAATAAAATATGTAATGTAGTGCTTTTCGTAAGCTTTTTCATCCTATGTATTTATATTATTGTATCTTGTTATCCTTTTAATGTTTAATCACATGTTTAGATATTATTGTGTCTCGTTTAGTTTTGTAGTATTTATTGTTCTTACCTGACCCAGGGACTACAGGTGGAAAATAGCGGTTTTCTAAAACCTGGTACAATGCATCTCTCTAAACACGGTTAATGTTTCTTTTGTACATTGTCCCTGTTCAAATAAAGTTACATTACATTACTGTCTTCATCAGAGGAGAACGCTGAGAGAGTTATGCTCGACCCAACGTCGAGGGAAAACCACAAGTTCAAAGATCTTCTCAAGGTATCTATTCTACCACCAAATACTTATTTTCAAGTCGCAATCTCAAAGATTTTTATGGAATTAAACGTCTATCACTGAATGAGGTAACACAATGGTGATGGAGCAAATGGCCCACTGATGAAAGTATTCTGAAAGTTATGAACTGGTTGTCGGTGGCAACAGAGTTGGGACATTCGTCATTTGAATGGGGAACTGATTATTTTTTTTAGCAATGCTATTACAATTCTTAATATCATTATTGCCACAAATTGCTTCCCAAAGAATCTATTCACAAAAATGTTTACTTTTACTTCCCTTATGGGAGTTGATTGTGGTTTCATGTAGACAGTGTTATATTATAATCTTTGTGTGTGTGTTTGTGCGTGCGTGTGTGCCTGCTTTTGTGTATGCGTGCGTGCGTGCGTGCAATGATATGTGTGTGCGTGCATGCCGTGTGTGTGTTTCTATGTGTGCTTTCGTGTGTGCGTGTGCATGCCTGTGTGCGTGTGTGTTTGTGTGTTTTTGAGCGTCTGTGTGTGTGCGCGCCTGTGTGTGTGTGTGTGTGTGTGTGTGTGTGTGTGTGTGTGTGTGTGTGTGTGTGTGTGTGTGTGTGTGTGTGTGTGTGTGTGTGTGTGTGTGTGTGTGTGTGTGTGTGTGTGTGTGTGCGTGCCCAGGTCCTGATAGACTGGATCAACAGTGAGCTGGAGGAGGACAGGATCATAGTGAAGGATCTGGAGGAAGACTGCTATGACGGACAGGTGCTTCAGAAGCTGTTTGGTGAGCATCAGACCGCGTCGCCATCCTCTCAGTGGCTTAATAATAGTCTTTTGTTTCATCCGGTTTGTTGACTTCATTTAACATAAAAAACACCTCTCCTTTGGCCACTGTGTGACAGACTGAATGCATCCATTATTCACACATCCTGACGGTGTGAATAACTGAGATCCGGGGGCTCTTCTCGTGATTGGCCACCCATGGAAACTGACTCATATCAGGGACTGCTTCCTTTTGTCTCCTTATAGCACCGCTTCCTCCCTCTCCTGTTGTTGCTGCGTCTCTTCTTTTTTTTCACATTTTGTCGCTCCGAGTACATAAACACAACAAACATACATATGTGCGGTATCTAATTATTTTCGGATTTACTTTACAAGCGGGATTGTGTTCATCGCGGTCAGATCTGGTCTAAATACATCTCTCTCTTTCTCTCGCCCACACTGATAGAATTGTTCTGCTATAATTGTTTCATCAATGTCTCTCTCCTTCTCTCTCTCATCCTCTGCTCTCTGTCTCTCTCTCTTCATGTGTCTCTCTCAATTTCTCCTTATATCATTGTTCCTGCTCTCTCTCTCTTCCTCTCTTTCCACCACCCCTATCCCCCTCGTCGCGCCTTCCGCCTCCCTCTCTCTCTCTCCCCCTCTCTCCTCCCCACCCTCTCTCAGCTCTCCCCCACCTCTTTCTACCCCCCGTCTCCCTCTTCCTCGTCCTCTCTCTCCCTCCCCTTCCCCTCTCTCCCTGCTCTCTCTCTTTCCCCTAAACCTCCTCCCTCCCTCTCTCCCCTCTCCCCAACCTCTCTTTCTCCCCCCTTTCTCCTCCCCTCTCTCTCCCCATTGGTCTCCCTCCTGTCTCTCTTTCTCCTCACTCTTCGTCCCTCCCTCTCTCCGTCCATCTCTCTCTCCCCATTGGCCTCCCTTCTCTCTCTCCTTCCCCTCACCCTTCCTTCCTCCCTCTCTCTCTCTCCCCCCCTCTACCCCTCTCTCTCCCCCCTCACAGAGAAGCTGTCGGGCAGGAAGCTGAACGTGGCGGAGGTGACCCAGTCGGAGATCGTCCAGAAGCAGAAGCTGCAGACGGTCCTGGAGGCGGTCAACCTGCTGCTGAGGCCCCACGGCTGGCCCATCGAGTGGAACGTTGACTGTCAGTATTAACCCTAACCCTAACCCTCAGTATTAACCCTAACCCTCAGTACTAGGCCTAACCCTAACCCTAACCCTCAGTATTAACCCTAACCCCCAGTACTAGGCCTAACCCTAACCCTAACCCTCAGTATTAACCCTAACCCTCAGTATTAGGCCTAACCCTAACCCCCAGTATTAGGCCTAACCCTAACCCTAACCCCAACCCTCAGTATTAACCCTAACCCCCAGTACTAGGCCTAACCCTAACCCCCAGTACTAGGCCTAACCCTAACCCTAACCCTCAGTATTAACCCTAACCCTCAGTATTAGGCCTAACCCTAACCCCCAGTATTAGGCCTAACCCTAACCCTAACCCCAACCCTCAGTATTAACCCTAACCCCCAGTACTAGGCCTAACCCTAACCCCCAGTACTAGGCCTAACCCTAACCCCCAGTACTAGGCCTAACCCTAACCCTAACCCTCAGTATTAACCCTAACCCTCAGTATTAGGCCTAACCCTAACCCTAACCCGTCGAGTGGACTGTCAGTATTAACCCTAACCCCCAGTACTAGGCCTAACCCTAACCCCAACCCTCAGTATTAACCCTAACCCCCAGTACTAGGCCTAACCCTAACCCCTAGTACTAGGCCTAACCCTAACCCTAACCCTCAGTATTAACCCTAACCCTCAGTATTAGGCCTAACCCTAACCCTAACCCGTCGAGTGGACTGTCAGTATTAACCCTAACCCCCAGTATTAGGCCTAACTAATAATCCTCCTAATCATCTGACCACATCACCTCTCTCCTCATTCAACTTCACAGGCTCCCAGTACACTACCGCATCCAATACAAAACCCTACTCCTCACCTACAAAGCTCTCCACAACCTAGCCCCCAGTGACCTCTGCGACCTCCTCCAAGAATACACTCCCTCCCGCTCCCTCCGCTCAACCTCTGCTGGGCTACTATGTATCCCCACATCACCACTCATTACAATGGGTGCCCACTCATTCAGCTGGGTGCCCACTCATTCCAGGCTCTGGAACTCCCTCCCCCCTCACATAAAACAGTCAGACACCATTACAACCTTCAAGTCACAACTCAAAACTCACCTGTTCAAACTCGCACACAACGTCTAACTGATCACTGTCTTGATTGTTTGTTTGTTTTGGTTTTTGTTGTTTTTCCACAATGTCCTGTTTTTAACGATTTATGATGATTTTATGCTCTGTAAGGTGACCTTGGGTGCCATGAAAGGCGCCTCTAAATTAAATGTATTATTATTATTATTATTAACCCTAACCCTAACCCTCAGCATAAGGCCTAACCCTAACCCTCAGTATAAGGCCTAACCCTAACTCTAACCCGTAGAGTGGACTGTCAGTATTAGGCCTCTGACCCGTATAGTGCATGAAAGTCTTCTAAATCCAACCCGGACAGGGGATATATATATCTTTGTATTTCTATATCTTTGTATTTGTACTTTATTTTTTCCTGAAATTTTATACTGATATTTAAAATGTGTGATGCTTAAAATGCAACACCTGCCTCACCCATGGCTGAGTTAATTACAAAAAGGCTGACAATTCCCTAGAAAAAGCTCAATGTTTTGCATGTTAAACCGAAGTACCCGGTAGGGGGCTATGGTCGTTGTGTTGCGTCTGTGGCGTTGTGGTGGTGAAGCACCGAGGTGACACCTCCCCCTTGTGGCCTGTTCCCACAGCCATCCATTCCAAGAACCTGGTGGCCATCGTGTTCATGCTGGTCTCCCTGGCCATGCACTTCCAGGCCCCCATCAGACTCCCAGAACACGTGTCCGTACAGGTGGTGGTGGTCAAGGTAAGACGTAACCTGACCACTAACCTAACCTCTAACCTGTCCACTAACCTGACCTCCAACTTGACCTCCAACTTGACCTCCAACCTGACCTCCAACCTGACCTCCAACCTGACCTCCAACTTGACCTCCAACTTGACCTCCAACCTGACCTCCAACCTGACCTCCAACCTGACCTCCAACCTGACCTCCAACTTGACCTCCAACCTGACCTCCAACCTGACCTCCAACCTGACCCCCAACCTGACCCCCAACCTAACCAACCTGGACATTCTCACTTAGCTGTCTTCTATCATAAGTCCTTGACCAAACTTTTCATTGTCTATTTTGCGGACACTGGATTAATGTTGGCGACCATGTTTGTGTCACAGCGGGCGATGAAGCATCACTCTTCCATAGAAGAAAATGCTGAGCATGATGGTTGACCTTTAATCCAATAAGTATCCATGCATGGAAGTTGGAATAACAAAAGGGGAGAAATTTGGAGGGGGAGCCATGAATGACTGGTGTGGGATCAGTGAGTGAAGGGAGAGAGGCTGAGAATAGTGGACAGCGAAAAGAAAGAAGAATAAAAGAAAAGAAAGACACAATTTCCCCAAAACTTGGTATTTCTCCCACAATAAATACCACCCAGCGATTTGCAACAAATTTACTATTTTTGGCACCAGGCAGAACTTAGACACATCATCCAAAATATGCCACCTCTGCATCTGGGACAGATTCCATGAGCTGGTATCTGTGCTGAGAAGATGCTCCCAAATGTCAAAATGGGATATCGTTTTGTTATCGTATGACAACCCATTTAAACAGTGACACAGTGTTATAAGGTTTATAAGTAAGACCAGAGGTTTCCGTATCTGAAAGTCGGTGCTTTTCCATTGCCAAACGACTGCCTCAGGATTTCTGAGGTTATGCAAGGGTTCACAAAACTAATATTCTGTCTTAATTTATTTCTGTCCTCTTACTTTCTGTTCCATCCATGCTTTTGTGTTTTACTAAATTGTTTTTCCTGTGATCTCCGTCTGAGCAGAAAAAGGACGGACTCTTGCAGACAGGTCATATCACAAAGGAGCTGACCACCACCACAGAGTAAGTGGATTTCTATGGACATGGGACACTTCAAAATGGAGTTGATCTATTTAATATTCTATTTAAGTTTGTTACAGTTCTCTGAAGTGATGCTTGGAGAGAGTTAAATGGCTGCCACATAGTGACTACACTTCAAGTGTTTTCTCGAACACTGAAACTTGAATATTGAATGATTGTGCACATTTAAAATGTACGTCACCATTACCCAGAGTAAGATATTACTAATTAAATTCCCCATTAGCCTGTTGTAAGGTTGAATGTATATTTAGTCTATGATTTTGCACAACAAAACTTTACATTGTCCTGCTTACATTGTACCAAAACAAAATTAAATGAATCATAAAACGTCTTTTGTTCCTTCCTTTTTTCCCAGAATGATGTTGGGTAGATTTGGTGAGTGCTGGCCATCTGTTCAACGGTCTGTGCATTACTAAGTTGAATATCATTGCTCTTTTGTTGATTACTCATACACATATTTGTCATCGCAGAGAGAGATGCGTTCGACACTTTGCTGGATCATGCACCTGACAAGCTCAACGTTGTGAAAACGGTAAAGAAAAATAAACCATTGTTGTGTGTCCAGTCTGAGTTATACATCTTTAACATGGTTTTGGTCATTTATCTTAATTATAATGTATTTCGCACCTTTGCCCCTAGTCTCTCATCACCTTTGTCAACAAACACTTGAACAAGCTGAACCTTGAAGTAACAGAGCTGGAAACGCAGGTAGGCCTTTTAATTCAATGTGTACCGCGCTCTCCCCAGTATTCAAATGGACTCAAAGGAGACTCAATACTGTGTAAATATACTGCTGCAGCCTTTGTGCTCAACTCTGTCTCTATGTATCTCTCTCTCTCTCTCTCTCTCTCTCTCTCTCTCTCTCTCTCTCTCTCTCTCTCTCTCTCTCTCTCTCTCTCTCTCTCTCTCTCTCTCTCTCTCTCTCTCTCTCTCTCTCTCTCTCTCTCTCTCTCTCTCTCTCTCTCTCTCGCCCTGCCTAGTTTGCAGATGGTGTTTACTTGGTTCTGCTGATGGGTCTTCTGGAGGATTACTTTGTGCCTCTCTACAACTTCTTCCTCACCCCCGAGAGCTTTGAACAGAAGGTGAATAAGTGATGTTTGTTTACGTTTGTTTACGCATATTTAAAAGTTAATAATGCAAACCAATCTGTGTAATGACGCGGTGATGGAGCTTTGTCTTGCCTCCTGATAGGTGCACAATGTGGCATTTGCCTTCGAACTCATGCAGGATGGAGGACTGAAGAAGCCAAAGGCCAGACCAGAAGGTATGTTGTGTCCCGATATCTTCATTGTTGTTTCATTTTCCACTATGTTTTGTTATTGATAATATGACATAATCTGACGAAAAGTCTAATAAAAAGTTAGCTTGTTAGTGTTACGTAGGATTATTTAATTATTAATATATTATCGATAGTTTATCGAGAGAGATCGATCCAAATTGTGAGTTCTATCCAGTATTGCTAATGCTCGCCAGTAGATGGCGGTGTTGCATCTTGGGTAACAGTGAATCCTCTGCATTGCTCACATTTCTAACTGAAATAATCTGTGGATTTTATCTGAAGTCAAGTTAACACATCTTCGGCTTTGATCCTGCTACGGACCAAAGGCTTTATCGGCTCTCACTCAATAATGCAATGAAATGACTTGTACCCACTTGGCGAAGTATCTCTAAATACCCAGAGAATTAGTATTACTTGAATGAAGTACGGTAACAATACTATTTATGCAGTGTACATAACTGCATTGTGCATTGTTTTTTACCATATCAGAAAATATTCTACATCATATCAAATTTGTTATGATTTTAAAATTAAAATGTTTCAGACTTTAAATGCAAAGGAAGGGGTTACATTTTACTGTTGAGCTATTCACCAGGGCGCAGACCTGGGAAGTGAGATTCCCAGACTAGTCATTATCCAAAATGTCACCCTTGGCAACAGGTCAACGTGCATAAAGAGCGGTTAACCCGGGCTGTCTGCCCTGGCCCACCCCGTACAGTCCCGTTAAATGGGAAAGTGTAATCAGCCAATCACTAGGCTGATGAATATGTACACGACATTGAGCAAGGTCACTGATGAGATCTTGATTATCTCTGAATCTCCCTGCCAGGATATTGCACTTCCGCTAGATTGCTGAGGCACTTTTTAATGGAAATCCCGTCCACTTGATTTCCATCTTAACCGATAGAGTGCATCGGCCCCTCGGTTCTTTCATGAAAGAGTTGGTTCATCACACTTTTCTTTTTCCTCATGGACAAGGTCATGCCATCAGTTTTTTTTGTGATGTTTATGTGTTTGTTTGTGAGCTGCTCATGAATATACTCGTTGGTTAGGCGACGAAATACCAAATGATTTGCCATTCTCTGAGCCATCACCCATTGCTACAATGCTGCCTCACTAACATTTGTTTTATCCTCAAATCACATTCGCTAGTTTTCTTTCATTTGAATTGTCTAAACAACTTCTCATCCCCAGCCAATTTTAGATGTTTATCACTTTATTTTATACCAAAAACAAGTCCTTACCTGTCTTTGGACGTCCACCTCCCTGTCTGTCTCTCCGTCCCCTCACAGATGTGGTGAACCTGAACCTGAAGTCGACGCTCCGAGTCCTGTACAACCTCTTCACCAATTACAAGAACTCAGACTGACACCAGCTGCCGTAGACCCCTCCCTAACGAGGATGACACTGGTCCGTGGCTGTACCAATTACATCACTTCCTGTCGTCCGACGGGCGGCAAAACAAGAACGGCTGGGAGGAGAAGAAAAACAGAAAAACAGAAAACGTAGCGCTAGTTTGGATTGGAAAAAAACCCTCGGGAGACGATGACCTCTCGGAACATCTCTGGTTTACGTTGAGGCTTTTCCCAAATGTCACCGTTTATTTATTCCTTCCTGGTAGTGAGGAAATGTCTTCTGTGACATTCAGCCTTGGTCTATAAATATATGGCGATGACAGCAGAAAGGATGAGGCCTGAAAGTTTTGACTACATAACACTGATTGTACTTTATTTTTAAAGAAATACAACTATTAACCCACACTGCTGTATGTCGAGACAGTGTAAAGGGCTGCACACTCGGTCTCACAAATGTACTTTTATATTCTTATCGCCAATTACTACTGCCTTATTTATATATATATATATATACATAAAATATATATAATATTACTCTGCTTTAAAACAAATAGATCAACAAAGTTGAGACGATTTCCAATGCTATCTAGGCCATACCGCTGGCTAAAGCTACACGTGCTATCAGTGTAATCATGGAGTTATAATAGGAGGAGCTATACCGTACGTTCTCTCCCTGTACACGCCGAGACACTGGCAGCGCGTCTCCTCATTGGTTCGGCTCCGTTCTCTTACAAGTCCCAGCGCAGGGCCCTGGCCTCTTTCTGGTCCTCTGAGGCCCTGCCAAGTCAGGAGAGCCGTGATATGACACAGCCTGTACTTTACAGCCAGCTCTGCTTCCTACTGAGGATTAATTATGGAGAACCAGGAGAGAGAGAGAGAGAGAATGAACCAAATGCCTGTTGGACTTGCTTCAAGTAGCCAGCTCACGCCTGTGCTTATTTATCTGTGTAAAAAAAAAGAAGGAATAAACGTCTGAATTTCCCCAAAGTGTGAATTGAATTTCTTTCGTTTGTCGCTTGCGTGCAAGGCTGAATTAAGTGTCGTTGGACCGTCCGCTTCCTTCCTGTCTGGGCTAAGCCGAAGATATTAGGGGTTTATTTCAGGCCTCTATTTTCATCCCTTGGTCAAAAGAGTTACCATGGTAACCTTGCTGTTATCCAAAGTGCCCCTTCGTCTGGATAATGGGAGGTCCTCATCCATCCCCCCCCCCCCCCAAATCCCCAGGCCCCCACATCCACCCTGGCCACTTTTTTCTTCCCCTTCTTCTGCTGAGGGGAAGACTAGTTACACGGAACATGTGTTTTGTTGTGTTCCCTCCCCCCTCCTCCTCCTCCTCCCCCCTCTCTCCTACTCCTCTCTCCTCCTCTCCTCCTCTCCTCCACGTCTAGTTGAAAATTGGATATCTCTAGGCGGCAGACAACAGCAAATTGTTGCAGCCAATCTCACACGGAGACGGCAGTGGTGAGGCCTGATTGCTGACGGCTAACTGTTGTCACGTCCCCACGCCTCGACGCCCAACCCCCCCCCCCCCCCCCCCCCCCCCTCGCCGGAGTGTGTTTTCTTAAACATCACGTCGGTGCGCCCACGCTCCCGAACAAAAATGCCGAATCTGTTCTCTGTCCATTTTATCGAAGTCTCTGCCACCTCAACACGTAGAGAATACGCACACACACGTAGGATGTAATGAACGCACACCTGGAGACGTGTTGTGCGTTTTATTTAGTTTCACTTCTCAACGCTTGATGTCGATTTCAGAAATACCTGCATGAAACATTGACGAAGAAACAACACACTAAATCCACTCCACAGTGATAGCACGCAGTTTCGGAATGAGAAGAAAAACAACCAGACATGTTGAAAAAGGAAGTTCTCAGTTCCCCATAACCACATCCTTTCATTCGTCCTCCTGTGTGTGTGTGTGTGTGTGTGTGTGTGTGTGTGTGTTGTGTGTGTGTGTGTGTGTGTGTGTGTGTGTGTGTGTGTGTGTGTGTGTGTGTGTGTGTGTGTGTGTGTGTGTGTGTGTGTGTGTGTGTGTGTGTGTGTGTGTGTGTGTGTGTGTGTGTCTGTCACGATTTCACACGTTCCTTTGTGACAAACTGAGTTTTGAATCGAGCACAGTCAAAGCAGCTTTGTTGCATGGAGTACAGAACACTACTGTGTGTGTCTCTGTGTGTTTGTGGGGGAAGGGGGTTGTTGTTCTGATCTGATTGGTCCCCATTGGATATAGAAGCCAAGGTGAAGAGGAATCATCAAGTTCATACTGTCCTCAGTCGGGTACTGGAGGTAAGCGTGTTACTAAGTGTGTTGTTGCCCTGTTTGGCAGTCACTACCGTCAATTTAACACCAGCAAAGGAACACACACACACACACACACACATACCCTCCCCCCACACACACAGACGAACAAACACAGACACACACACACACAAACAGAACGGATCAATATTTGTTGGACTTGATTCAAGTTGCTGGCTCATGACTGCTGATGTATCTGTGTCAAGAAATAAATGTCTGATATTTCCGTACGTACACACCCAAATCAATTTTGGTCAATTTGTTGCAATTCAGTTTGACGTGTTCGGTGTCTCTCACGTTGAAGGGTTTATGTGTTTTGGCGTGATGCATGAGCAGACTTCGGGGCTGAATTCAGAAAGGCTGTGTTGTCATAACTCATCCTCAAAGTCTAATATAAAGCAAAAGAGGAAGTGACCAAACTGATACACTTCCTTTGATGATATAAGTCATCGTGGCCATTGCTGGGGACTTGTAGAAGCCCGAGATGCCAACTTCTACACCACAATACCATGGCAGAATAAGACACCTGTGAAGACTACTTTAATTTAAGCAACACCTTTTCTCTTTTCCACCCGCCACAGTCATTTTCATTCTTTTTAAAAAAAACGAAAGCCAGCATCATTACTTTTGTCCCGAGGTGTCTTCTGCACCCCCACAGACTCCACAGAACAGACGCCACCCAGTACAGTGAATCGATCGGGTATCTCGCGATACCTGGGCTGACCGAGGAGAGTGATGGCCACGGACGTCTTCAGTAACCCTAGGGAGGAGGAACCTCTGGATGCCGCCTTGTTCCAGGGTACTTATGCTGCTATAACTCATATAACAACGTAACATCATATGTAGTATGTGTGTGGTTCTCTCTTGTAAGGTAGGAGTTCTTTCTGAGGGGGGCCCATGCTATACACTCAGGTTATTGCAACCATGAGTTTTGGATAAAGCTATATCAAAATGCATTAATACATATACATATTTTGATGCTATTCTTCAGATACTGGTCACACCGGTGTGTTGATAACAGTTATATAATCCTAAAAAGGTTTTCTCTTCAAATGCAAAAAAAAAAAAGATGGAATAGATTTTCGAGCAGAAGTCTGGGTGACCAACTCTCGAGGGAATAGAAGTAAACAAATGGGTGTTGTTGTTTTATTCACCCACACAGGAGAGAGGAGGAAGATTATTCAACCCACATCTCTTCTAGACCCTAAAGTTGAAAAGCTGAAGGATGTAAGCTGAGGCGCCGGTGCTCCCCTTCAAGTTCCTCTCGTTTCACCAGAAAGAGGATCCAGGTTCTGAACGTCTGTCTACACTTTGCTATAAAGACAGGCCGACGTTACGGGATACATGAATGCACAAACACTTTACTGCGAGGGCCATGATGTCAATCGCTGCTCTGTAAATATTCCTTCAGCACCTTTATTTATGAAGGAGAGACCGAGGTACACTTTCCGTCGCGTTATGTTTGATGTGATGCATGGAGAGATAGTGCGAGGATGGTTTCAACTATGAATGCAGCTGTTTAATAGAGGGGATGGCTGACCGATCACCGACTACAGATTACAGACATATTATGGCCTACGAAGCCGTAGTGTTGGGAATGCTTTGATGGATAAAGACATGGAAGGGAATAGAATCGATATTTTCCTATTAATTGGGTTAATTTAAGTTTTATTCCTATTTAGTTGGCAAATAGGGATGAAAGATCAGTAGGAGTGTGAGGTATGTTGTTACAATTTACTTTTCCTCTTTTAGCAAATGTTTTCGTCCAAAGTGACTTCAATGAGGTTCATTTGGATTCAGGTCATTATTAAGATGGAAGGGTTAGTGTGCATCTTATTCAAGGATGTGATTGGGATTCAAACCCAGAACACTTTGGCTGGGAGTCAACCAATAGACCCTCTTTATTAATACTATATGTTATGGCACGAGTAGTGTTAATAAGCGTTCCCATTGTCCTGGTGGCCCTGTCAGGTGCTGAGGAGCTGGATCAACACAACCCTTAAAACGGACCACATCGTGGTGCAGAGTCTGGACGAGGACCTGTTTGATGGCCTGGTCCTGCATCACCTGCTGGGTGAGAGGCACACACTCACACACACAGAAACAAAAACACACACAAACAGAAAACAGACAACACACACACACAAGACACACACACACACACACAACACACTCACCCACACACACAGACAGAGGCATGCAGACATGCTCGCACACAAACATACACATACACACTCACACACAGACACACACACAGACACGTATAAACACACACACACACACACACACACACACACACACACACACACACACACACACACACACACACACACACACACACACACACACACACACACACACACACACACACACACACACACACACAAACACATACACACATATGAGTAGTTTTACAACCGCATGTTAGTGTTTTGATGTTCATTTCTTAGTCTACGGTTACAAATATTTGGCATTCCTATTTAATTACTCCAACATAAAAATATAGGCCGAAAAAAAATTGGCAATGCATGAACATATCCCTCAAGTGGTTTCGTTACTCACAACACTAAAACGAAAATTGAAAATTTGATGTTTAGGTTGTGGAAAATATCTTTAAACATTCTAAAGATGATTTGTTTGTGTTATCCTTGTGTATGTATCCACACCCACGCACTACTTAAATCCTAAATGCTGTTTAATTCCTGCGTTATTTCACAGCGTGTAGCTCCGTCACATTGTCGTTGTTCTTCTTACTTTGTAGCCAGCCTAGCTGGTGTGAGTCTGTCCGTGGAGGAGATAGCAATCACGGCTGCAGCTCAGATACACAAGCTGGGGGTGGTCTTGGAAGAAGTGAACAAAAGACTTGGGCTAACAGACGACGCGCTGGCCAAGTGGAATGTCCAACGTGAGTCATGTCCACTTTCTGTTTTATATGTTATCCAAATGTTAAAACAAATGGGACATGAGACAGTACAGTACACCCACGTTTTTTTTTTCTCCAAGCAAACACTTGAGTGCAAAACTGGCTTACTTCAAATGTACCATAACAACCCACATCCCCTTATTATGGACTCAATACATATAAAGCTCAACACACACACATATTCAGGCTGTTATTTATTTATTTTTTAGCAAAGTAGCCTATATGAACAAAATGTATTAAAATGTAATACAAAAATGTAATCCTGAAAAGTAAACCTAAAAACGTAATCCAAACAAAGTATCCAAAATAGTAATAAAAAGAAATGCACGAAAAAGAAAGTAAAAAGGTGATTTAAAAAAGTGATTTGAAAAAGTAATCCAAAAAAGTAAACCTAAAAGAGCAATCGAAAAATATGATCAAAAAAAGGAATCTGTACCTTTGGAGCTAAATATATTTTTTCCATTATTTTATCATTTCAGCTAGAAGGGAACACTTAGTAAATAAAGGGAAACACACAGTCCTCCCTATAACTGTGTGACACATCGTTTTTCCTATTACAACCCAAAAAGATTCTGTAGTTTTCCCTTCTTGAGATGCGTGGTCCCGTTTATCATCCCAAGAGATTCGGAGTGGATTCATTCCAAACTGTTTGGGATGAATAAAATTATCTGGACAGCCCCGATCGACGTGCCGGTGTCACGTTAAAATTGTACCGGGGGCGAAAATTGTACCGGCCTACGTCATCGTTTGTTTACATCCTGACAACCTGCCCGGCAACAGACGACGCGATGCAGAAAACATGTTTCCAAACGACGAAATAACATAATACAGATAGCGGATCGCTATCTGTATTATGATAGATAGCGATAACAATTGTTTTTACTTTATATTTGTATTGTATTTAATTGTTTAATCGAAACAATAAAAAAAATTGCCCGCGAAACGGGCGATCGCGTCAAATGACAAACGTCATTTGACGCGGGCAAAGCATTTGTCATTTGACGCGATCGCCCGTTTCGCGGAAACCCGTTTTGGAAACATGTTGTCAGGATGTAAACAAACGATGACGTAGGCCGGTACAATTTTCGCCCCCGGTACAATTTTAACGTGACACCGCCACGCATCGCGGGAAAAGTCGCTGGGTTCAGGCACTGCGTGTGTATCGCCTTTCGTGACTGCGTGCAAACTTTATGATTATAATAATAGCCTAATATACGGATTGTTTTATGAGCCGTATATATAACATTGCCTGAGCTGTGGAGTTTGCCATCGGAGTGAATAAACATTATTTGTTAGGACACTCGTAGATTGATCACTGCTATGAATGAGGCTGAGCAAGGCTCTAATTTGGCAGAGGCCACGGGGCACATTGAAGCTGCACAAAGATCCTTCCATAGTTAATGGGGGGAGATACTTCACAAATATAAACAACGCCTCGTTCAATGTTTTGTTAAAAT
This sequence comes from Melanogrammus aeglefinus, assembly GCA_900291075.1. Classification (NCBI taxonomy): domain Eukaryota; kingdom Metazoa; phylum Chordata; class Actinopteri; order Gadiformes; family Gadidae; genus Melanogrammus; species Melanogrammus aeglefinus. The sequence goes on from OLKM01001478.1 coordinate 39,729, forward strand.
GTGCAATTTAAGATAATAAATTCGAATTGTGTTTGTGGTTTTAAAATACATATACAGATGACATTTAACAATCTCTCAATGATTATTACTATAAATCATGTTTCCGCCATCCACACAAAAGGATTTATCCGATTCAAGCCTGCATCTTGTTGTTTAAACACCAGTCATCCACAACAAAGACCTCCTGGCCACTATTCATCTGCTGGTTACCATGGTGAGGCACTTCCAGCCCGATCTGGCTCTGCCTCCCAACGTGAAGGTGGAGGTGGTTCTGGTGGAGGTGAGTTTGCTCGGGTGTGTGTGCCAGCTCTGTCTCCGCTCATCATGGGTAAATAAATCACAGTGGGTGAATAATCTGGCTGATATTGGATATTGATATTGGATCATCTACCATTGTGTGTGTGTGTGTGTGTGTGTGTGTGTGTGTGTGTGTGTGTGTGTGTGTGTGTGTGTGTGTGTGTGTGTGTGTGTGTGTGTGTGTGTGTGTGTGTGTGTGTGTGTGGTGTGTGTGTGTGTGTGTGTGTGTGGTGTGTGTGTGTGTGTGTGTGTGTGTGTGTGTGTGTGTGTGTGTGTGTGTGTGTGTGTGTGTGTGTGTGTGTGTGTGCTGTGTGTGTGTGTGTGTGTGCGTGCGTGCGTGCGTGTGTGTACCTGCAGGTTACTAAAACCGGAATCAAATCCGACATACAGAGCGAGTATCTAACTGAGGAAAGGTCAGTAAAAAAACACGAAATCTCCATGCATACAGATACTAAATCAATGACTTGACATCGATTTTTTGGCATGGTCTTCACTTTAACAGCCTGCCAAGCCTGCAGTCCAACAGTTCAAGCGGTGAGCAATTAACAGCCTTCACGTTGGACGATTTTTACCGCAATTAGCTAACAATGGGTCGAACGTACGCATCATCATTTTCTGACGCACTATTGGCTGTTTGTTCACAAAGGGGAGGATCCTATAGATAAACTCCTGACGCTTGACGCCCCCAAGATCCTGTTGGCCAAGACGGTAATGAAGACACAGAGAGAGAGAGAGCGAGAGAGAGCGAGAGAGAGCGAGAGAGAGCGAGAGAGAGCGAGAGCGAGAGAGAGCGAGAGAGACGAGAGAGAGAGAGAGAGAGAGAGAGAGAGAGAGCGCAAGAGAGAGAGAGAGTGTGTGCTTTTGTATTGTCAATAACTTCCCACTCCCCTCTCCCTCCTCCCAGTCCATCCTCAACTTTGTCAATCAGAACATGTTAAGTATGGGCCTGCAGGTGGCAGACATGGACACACAGGTAAACAACCAAGACAACAACAGATCCCCAACCAAACACAGCATTTGGGCACCCTTGAGCAAAATTACAAACCAGCAGAATCTGCATTCTGCGTTGACTTAAAGAAAGCGTCTCCTAAAAGACTCAATAAATAATAACAGAATTCTTCATATGTGTGGATTCCATTGCTGCGCTTTGCATCACCTCCTCTGACTACAATACAATCACATCAGAGGCTGGTGGATTGTGTGTGTGTGTGTGTGTGTGTGTGTGTGTGTGTGTGTGTGTGTGTGTGTGTGTGTGTGTGTGTGTGTGTGTGTGTGTGTGTGTGTGTGTGTGTGTGTGTGTGTGTGTGTGTGTGTGTGTGTGTGTGTGTGTGTGTGTGTGGTCTAGTTTTCAGATGGGGTGATTCTGCTGCTGTTGATTGGCCAGTTGGAAGGCTTCTTCATCCCACTCGGTGACTTCCACATCTCCCCTGCCAATCACGCTGAGATGGTATGCAGGGAGACACAGACACCAAACATAAAATATAGGTCATATGGGACATAGTGGTGGTAGAATACAGCTGGTCCCAACTGAGATGTTGTCATTGTGCCTAAAGGATGGAGTGCAGGTATTTAATATTTCATAAAGGTTTTGGTTCAGTTCATTTTACTCAATCCTGGTAGGGAAAATACACATGTTTGCAAGAATTGACAGCTGATGTCTGCTCTACTGATCAGATCATTTTTGATTGATTCTCATGAATGATCAGTAATGGATTGGGCTACGTTAATGATCACAGCCAAATCCCAGCATCTTGCTTTGAATGTGTGTGACCTTTTTAAAGAAGGTTTAATCCTCATCCCTCATGCATTGTGTATATCTTTATCTTACCATCCATCCACCCAGAAATAAATGACCTAAATCTCTTCTGACTGAATGCAGGTTCATAACGTCACTCTGGCCTGTGACTTTCTCCTGGACATCGGCCTCAATGTCCCCAATATTGACCCAAAAGGTGGGTGCCGCAGTATCGTTTTACTGAACCGTTTCTTGTCTCTTATTTTTGGACATCATAAGCCATAACCCCTTGGACTCACCCTGAGGGGCGCGGAGGACTAAACTAGCTGAAAAGAGACCCCTTTTTCCCCCTCTTTCGAGTATTTACCTGTGTTTGTGTTACGGAGATGTGCCGGAGTGGTGTTCAGAAGGTGGAGGATAGGAAAGGACTGACAGCTCATCTCGTGTGCTGGGAGGGGGTGAGGAGGATCTGGGGGCGTTTGGTAGGGGTGGGGGGGGGGGGGGGATTGCAGTGGGTGGAATGAGAATGATGCAGGGGGAGCGTGTGATTGGCCGGGTCGGGGGGGTCAGCGTCATTCATTAGACGGTACGCGGCTGTCATGCACGAAAACACACACCGAGATTTAACCTTTCCATTATTGCCATTGCTGGATGTGTGTGTGCGGTCCAGGTGTAGGTGTGTGTACGTGTATGTGAATGTGTGTGTTGAATCCAATGTATGTGAGTCTGTGCCTGTGTGTGTGAGAGCCATGTCCAATTTCTATTAAGGTTTGTTTGTGAGTGTCTAGCTTAATGTGCGTGTGTGTGTGTGTGTGTGTGTGTGTGTGTGTGTGTGTGTGTGTGTGTGTTGTGTGTGTGTGTGTTGTTGTGTGTGGTGTGTGTGTGTGTGTGTGTGTGTGTGTGTGTGTGTGTGTGTGTGTGTCAGAGAATGGGCTTCTATACAGAAGCCTTGAATATCAGTCATACACATATACTTTATGTATCCTGCGCTCCGTAGTAATCTGATAAGAGCCTTTTTCTAATTATTGTAGTGATGTGGACACAAATTGAGGAGAGACTTTGATTAGAGGACTAAGATTAGAAGACTGATTGAGGGGTGAATGAGCCAGTGGGTGAGGGTGTAAATCAGTCTGCAAGTAAACATCTACTGACATTGCAGGTGAATACGCCGTTCACACAGATTGCACCATCCACAACTATAAACACTCCGATATCCATTAATCCGCCCCTGCATGATTCAGCTTTATGTTTAGGTTAAGTGATTTGAAACAAAGTAAAAAGTAGCTGCCCTGCCTTATCAACTCCGACCTGTAATTGAAGAATAAAGCTTTAACATGATAACTGTTAGTTCAACCCCCGGCAAACTTCATTTAGGAACGAGCCAGGAGCTAATTAAATGTGTTTTTAGTGTCTTTTTAATTACCAGCGTAATCTCTTCTGTGGAATGAGGAATCCCAGAATGCAAAGCTTGACGCGCGCACACTCTGCACATTAATTAGGTTAACTTGGTGAGTGACTCCATCTTGATGTCACCTTTATTCAATTAACATTGTGAGGGGGCGTTGGGGGGGGTTAGAGAGTCATTTGGACTAGGACACGTTGATTTGATTTGGCGCTATTATTATCGCTGTCCCTTGATCTATGACCTCTTTTATATAATCTGTATGTTGGTCGCCCTTCAGTAGAAGCACCAGGGTCCTGTTGCTGAGAGAGAGAGAGAGAGAGAGAGAGAGAGAGAGAGAGAGAGAGAGAGAGAGAGAGAGAGAGAGAGAGAGAGAGAGAGAGAGAGAGAGAGAGAGAGAGAGAGAGAGAGAGAGAGAGAGAGGAGAGAGAGAGAGAGAGAGAGAGAGAGAGTGAGAGAGAGTGACAGAGAGAGTGACAGAGAGAGAGAGAGAGAGAGAGAGAGAGAGAGAGAGAGAGAGAGAGAGAGAGAGAGAGAGAGAGAGAGAGAGAGAGAGGGAGAGCGAGAGAGCGAGAGAGCGAGAGAGCGCATGCTCACGCGCAAGTGACATAACTGAATCGTACAAGGTAGCCAAATCCTAAAATAATCCCTAAATGGCTTCTGCTGATCTTGTGACAGATATCATCTCGAGGGACGTCGGTGCCACCCTGAGGGTCCTGTACGCCCTGTTCAGGAGACACAAGGGGAGACAGGAATCAGCAGCGAGCGCTCAGAAATGAAAAGATGAAGACGGGGTATGTTGCTGTCCATCACGATCACTAGTCACACATATTCCTCCATTTATCCGATCTTGAAGTGAATTGAAAAAAATTCTTCCAACTTCTCTTCAATGCCCATTCTCTTACTTTTTTCGCAGACACAAAGTAAAACAAATAAAATGCATTGCATGGCAACTTACATGAACATACTGCTGATGTTTTGATTCAGGAGTAAATATCTCAATATCTCTCTTATATATATATATGTTTCTGTTGAATTTCTCCGTTGATATCTGTCAATTATTTCAATGAAGTGCCGAACGTATTACATGATAGATTTCCAGTGTCTGATAACAATGGCCCAAAACTGAGCGAGAAAGAGAGAGAAATAGATAAAAGACAGCTTGACAGGCGTTTGGAAGATAAATGTTTTTGGCCAGAAGTATTCTCTTGTTCATCATGGGAATGTATTCTCCCGAAACGGACAAAGGTCGTTTTTCTCCTTGCTTAAGGTTGAACGTTCAATTTATTGACCTTGAACAGTGAATAATTTCAAATGGCTGTCATGACCCCAGTTTTTCAATCTTGAATATAGGATTTTTTACAAGGCTGTACCTAGCATGCATCACAATTATTGTTGAACTAGCTTGGTGTTCAGTTTGAGAAGGCTAAGCCACTTATCTTTCTGCCTTGATGAGGATGATCCCTCATTTCTAAAGAAAACTGAATAACCTTGTAAAATGTTGAATATAAAAACCTTATATGATGACATAATTACAGTAAGCCTTGAGGAATGAACCACTATTTGTGCCCGAGAAATGCTACTGCGACAGAACCCATGGTCACAACAGGAACAGCTTGTCCCCAATGCTTCCTGCTACATCTTTAACAGACGCTGATATCGGGTGCTATTGAACTGTGCACTCGGTTATACTTGGCTTACTCAAGGTTGACCTCTACACTGGACACGAGGTCAAGGCAAGCGATGACCTCACTAACTAAGGACTAAAAACTCACTTCTCTGTCTCACCTCGGCGAGTCGTGGTTAGATGAATGTGTTATTCATGTAACCGAAGTGTCCATGATGTTAGCCTCAATGGAGTGCATGCCTTGTGTACCTGTGTGTGTTTGTGTGTAACACCCGCAAGGTCATGTTTGCCTTTTGTTCCAGTGTAACAAAGGCATTTCCGTTGTCAAGCTCAGTGTCGCATTGTGTTGTATGTTCAGGTCTGTGGCCAGGCAGGAGTACAAAGAAAAAGGAAACCAGGGGAGACCAGTGATGCCGTGGATAGAATCTGGGCTCCAGCAATCCTACCATGCGGTAGCAGGACCTCAGACAACGAGCCTGGGCCGGAAACCAGATACCACAGAAAGGGAATTCATTGCCTATTACTGCTACCCACCTCCCAACAACATAATTGGTTCAATCTAATATAAAGTGAAAGAAAGTGAAACTCCACATTCCCCCAGATTTGAGCTTGTCTGTCCTCAGACAATAGATTTTTACATTAGTCTGATTTGTGTGACTACTGTATGGCATGATTATTGAATAGGTAGCTGCTAAAAGGTGAATTCATTCCAGCTCTAGAAATGGGCTTTAATGACTCCTATTAATGTTTGTATTGATTATTAGGAAAAAAAAGCGCAGGATAAAAGCTTATTTTCTTAACAACGATCTTGCGTCACATTGACAGGCTATATTGAAAATACCATTCGGTGTTGCTCAAGCCCAACTGCAATAAACTGATGCAATATAAAAAATGCAATAAAAAGCCTCTAGCGGTGCTGCCATGGGGTACAGTGCTAACCGTACTACAGTGATTATGCTACTGGAACAGTTGCATAGGCGCGGCGCTCACTATCCTTGCGGTCTTGCCATTTCCTCTTCTGCTGCTGCTGAGTCCTTTGATGCAGCTGCATTGGTAGGTGTGGCGTTCACTGTTATGGCTTGTTCTGCTCTGAGGATCCGCACTGAAACACTTTAAGGTTTTAGGACGTTTTTTGTACTTTAAGCTGTAAGGAACGTAGAAGGCCAACAATCTATTGGATGTATGAGCATTTTAATGACAAACAAGCTATTTAAGGGGATCAAATATATGGACTGTAAAATAGAAAATAGAAGATATTGATACATATATTTGTTGTGTGTATGCAATTTATGAGTGCACAAAGGCTGTATGTTAACATATTCAATAGGATACAGACACAATTTTTCCTTTGAATCTCTTGGAAGTGCGGTCCATCCATCAATTACACAGTGAACTGAACAGCAGCTCCTCGTGAATGGACTGGTTCTCAAAGGAACATTAAGAGCCACTTAAGGGGCACAGTGTCCAGCATTAGCGGATCTAATGTGGACTAGCGGCCTAATAGCATATAAATGGCTGAATGTTTGTCAGGACGCCGCCGCTCCTGCTGATTCTTGAATAACAAGCAGATGTGGATATCAGGACAAATGAGCTCTAGGTTTAAGTTTCAGAAATGCCATTGTGGGGTTTGGCCTTCTGGGAGAAATCGGAGGAAAGAAATGTGTCGGCAGAAGGGGTGGTTGTTAAAGGACTATACCTGTCTGGGTGATCAAACCATGGTAGCTGTCTCTCTTGGCTTCGCTAGAACATCTGTTCAAATGAACAACAAATCCTGCTGAAGAGCATTTGGCAAGAACATGCTTGTGACAATGTAAATCATAGCAATATAGCACTTGTGTCTTTTCGAAACAATGTGCGTCGGTCAATTCGTTTGTGACAAAATAACAGTGAATTGTATTACATGTGCTTTGCAAAATGTCTTAACAAAAAGACCAAAGTGCTATAGGCCTATTGCTATTGTTTACATTTGTGCCAGTCGCATTAACGCTAAACACTATTCTGCAGAACAAGAAGTCAATTTATCAAATTAACAAATGTTTTAATGTAGCCATAATAGACAGTTCTGACGGTTTGGTCACTGTGTCCTTTAACTGAAAGTTAGCTGTAAGGTACGGGTCGTCTAAGTGAAAGCTAGCTACTGATTTAAGGGGACTATGCTATGCTGATTGAATGCTAGATAGTATTTGAGGCAACATATCATCATTAGATTCTAATTGAAAGCGAGCTAATAATTGTAGGGGACACGTCGCTGCTAGTTGCTAATTGAAAGCTAGCGCTTGATTTGAGGTGACCCATTTTCTCTAGAGCTGAGGCAAAGCTAGCTACTGGGTCATCCCCAGTTCCCCAGGTCCTATGTTCCCCAGGTGCAAAGGGTTAGGGTAAGGTTTAGGGTAATGGTTAGGGTGAGGGTTAATCCTAAACCTAACCCTAATCATAACCAATTGGAGGAGAGACATTCTAACCAATCACAGGCGAATCAGAGGCGAAAAAGGCGGTAGGCCTACTTATAAACCACCATCCTACAAAAAAAAGATTGTTGTATGTTCCCAAGTCACATACAAAGTGGGGAACATAGGACCCGGGGAACATAGGACCCGGGTAACATAGATATGCTCCCCTACTGATTTGAGTGGGTAGCCTACACACAATGAAGTTGTGTACACAAAGTGAAGATGAGATCAGAGGTGTTTTGTGTGTAGGGGTTGGGTGTAAAATTTGAAATAAAGTTCTGAGCAAAGGCTCACAGATGCCTTGACAACTTGGGGAAACAAACTTTGGCATCCCCTCAGACGCGGTGGCCTTTGACACGCTCGGGACTGTAGCAGGTGTGTATGATTGGAAATGAGGTGATGTTGGCAGCTGTACCTGTAGTCTTGTGCCTGGCCCTGTCGGAGACCTCGTGTAGAGCTGTCAACCTCCGTGTCTTAATGACCAGTCAGGTGAAGGGCCACTCTTGAATAGGACAGATCTTTGTGTCACTCCGCATTTGACGTTTTATTTTTCGAAAAAAACATAAAACAAAACAACTCCAGATATGGGGATGAAAGGCGTCAAAATGATGACAACTTTTACACACAAAAAAAAACCATCGCCAAACCAGCAGTTTAGTTTAAACACAATGGAAAAGATAAATCTCATTTTTATTTCTTCCTGTCGGAACGATACAAAGTCAACAAGTGCAATAAACAATTTGAACTGAATACGGCACTGAACAGCACATTCTATCTAGCGGTAAAACACATTAGACAGAACGTGACGCACACAATCGTCACTGCCACACCCAACGTGAGGTATCAACCACTACAAAGCATCAGCGGACAGGTGAGGGGTCAAACCGTAAGGCAACTGTAACCATAACAACCTGGAGAGAATTAAACAGATTATGGGGAGGGGGGTGGGGTGTATGCAACCTCCACCCCCCTCCCCTCCCCTGTTACCCAGAGCCACACCAAAATACCTACCACGTCACATTTAGGCCATTCAACTAAACGGTAAAACATTGCTAGTTAAAGTCACTAGTTGCTAATATGTTTTCCGAACTTGGGGAGTTTCTGCGAGTGTATCAATTTGGAGGGAGGGGGATACGTTAGTAAGAAATGTCAGTTGACTCTGTGTGTATCGTAAGGTGTTTAACTTAGTTTTCGGATTATTTGAGGCCAGATAAGGGCTTTCCTTCACATGGCAATGATACACAGCGCGATAAAGAGGGCTCTCATTCGCCTTATTATCGGCCAGAACACAGCCTTCCCCCGCAACACTGCGCGGTCTCTCCCATATCTGATCCCTGCCACCAAACGCGGCTTTGAAGAACCAATTAAATACCCATTGGTTTGGCAGCCGGGGCTAAAAATTCCCCTTTTTCCTTGGCCCACTGACGTTCACGTTACAGGTGAGAGAGGGAGAGAGAGAGAGAGAGAGAGAGAGAGAGAGAGAGAGAGAGAGAGAGAGAGAGAGAGAGAGAGAGAGAGAGAGAGAGAGAGCAGAGAGAGAGAGAGAGAGGGAGAGAGGAGAGAGAGAGAGAGAGAGAGAGAGAGAGAGAGAGAGAGAGAGAGAGAGAGAGAGAGAGAGAGAGAGAGAGAGGGAAAGGTTCAGAAGTTAAAGAGGTATGAGCGTCATTTAGCAAACTGCGGCTCTCTTCACCAATTATTTCACTTGGGGCACCTTCTATTTAATATGGAGAACGTGACGGCACTAGCCTACTGAGGGGAGCACGCAATTAAAAATTAACCGGTGAAATTTAAATTGGCTTGCTCCAACAGCTCTGCAAATTTGAATATTATTGCTGATAACTGAGGCCCATCTGCAGCGTTTGACCGGAGTTTTGTTGGACGGCCGTTTTCGGCACTTTAGAACAAAACAAAGATGCAATTTGCCAAGGTCTGTCCATTGTTAAAGTACGCTCAGTAGCAGAACTTATAATGGTGCGTGTCCCTGTAACTCGTCACCCTTCCCTGTTTCTCTTTGCTCTGGGGACTCCGCCATGTGCGCACGTGCCAGGAGTTCTATGCACGTGCTCATAACTTGGCTGCCGTCCCAGTGCAGGCTTCCCTGGTGGGATGAGACATCCATCCCCCACGCCTTTACTGTATTGGGACCTCCGCACCCAAACACCTGGAACCCCTAACCCCCTACCCAATCAACCCATCAACTGCTCCCTCCACCTTCTCCGCTATATATACACTCCAAAAACACATAACCATCAAATTCAAATCAACTCAGAGAAAATCGTTTTGTGTTGCTTCTATCAGGTGCTACTCGTTGTGGTGTGTTGGCTTACATAATGATTGTTTTCGCTTGTGTTCCCCGTTGCACTGTTTGTACACTGAATATGGATGCGTTATGCTAATAGATAACTATGGAATCCCAATGAGGTTGTGACCTGAGCAAAGGCTCTTATGTGAAAACCCCAGGGGCTTTACGCCGTGAGGGAGGTGTGCTAATTTGACCTGCCAATCTTTCTTTCCCTTTCCTTGCACCCACTCGGTTCTGGTCTGAATACACAACTGTACATTATTGCTGATGTTGGAGGCTGTTTTTTTTCCATTGGTTTATTTGCTTATGATGGCGTAAGTGTCTGGCAGTTGTCTTGTAACTATTGTGGGAAATATGGTGTTTCTTTATGAATGATCCAAATCAATATTGATGCATGTTGTATTGCTCTTCGAAACCGTTGGACAGCTGGGAGGGGGGGGGGGGGTAACAGAGTGTCATATCACCACAAATACCACCCATCAAAACACACCTTCTCTACACTAAATAAATAATGGACTTAACTAAAGCAGATCCCGCTTGTAGCCCAAATTAGCTGAAGGTTAGCATGGGCGCCTGGTTGAGGTGGTGTCCGTGTCCCTGATCTTTCGTGTAACTGTGGAGGAGGAAACGTGTATCTATGGTCTTCACCAGCCCTTATTGCAACCTTACCATGCTACTGAGGGAGTTTATCTTGCGTGAAACATTCTGACACAGCGACTCTGCTGTATGGCGCTGTTCCCTGTCGACTGGATCACATTATAGATAAATCCGTTTCTCTCTCGGTCTGTGCTGTTTTTTTGTCGTTTTGTTGTTTGAACCAAGTTATAAAACTAAGGGGGTTATGCTCTGCATCAACCTGGGGTAAAATCAGTTTAAAGAACGCCAACCACTCGCACTCGTACATAAATAAACCAACAACTAGATAGCACACAACTGTGTCTAATTGCTACTCAACACAAACTGACACAGCAGTGTAAGAGACACCATATATCTAAGAAAGATATATATATATATATTCGGTTTCTTTTTTTTTTTTTTAAAAGCCGACTCAAGCCGACTTTCGCCACTTTTGTACAAACTACAGTTTGTCCAGTGGCGTGCTGGGCATGAGTGGAACACACCAAACTGTTGTGTCATTTCGTGTCGGAGGGAGGAGGGGGGGGGGATCAGCTAAAATGGCTACGAGCAGCTGAATGTGTCTGGTGCTCCTTGTTGGTTTTTTTTCTTCCTCTTTTTCGCTGCAGTGGCCTGATAGCAGCAGTAAGATCCTCCCTTCTCCTCACATTCCCCCTCAGCAGTCCGTTGCTGTGCAGACTCAGTGTGACGGGCCCGAGCCGGCTTTTCCTTCTTCAAAAGGTCCATTGGCAGGTTGTTGTGCCCGTTAGGGACGCCAGAATGAGGGTCAGGGTGAGGGGGTTGGCAGGGGGCAGAGGGTGGTGGTGGGGGGGGGGGGTTGGGAGTAGTCCCTGTTGGCTGCTCCGGTATCGTCCTCCCAACGTCCTCCCAGCTGGGGTGACGTGATGGTGGAGGTGTCTGTGGGGATCGGGAGAGGTCCTCTGCAGCCACCAGAGCATCGATCTGAGGGGAATAAAGAGAGTGAACTATAAACTTTATCCTGACCCTTTAGGGTCGTCGTTTGAGAGTAGCTCACGACCTATGGCTCGGATTAGCTTCATGCATAGAGAATCACCGGTGAGACCATTATTGGCTACCTAATGCTTCCACAATTAATTTGAAAGGTCAAATATATACGCCATATTTGGTGTCGTGAAATAAAAAAAAACGGAGGCAGGACTGTCGATTCTCTATTGTTTATTTTTTGTAATATTCCCCGAAATGTGGCCGTTTGTCATTCTCGACGCCGCCCAGTCAATCACCGTCAAACACGGTCAGAGTTGACATTGTTAACCATTAGCCGTTATCTATTTACGGAGGCGCTTAACCGTCAGGGCGAATAAAGGTTATTCCATGGGATTTATCCTCTGCAAATATCAGCCCCACACACTCCCAGGCAGCGCTCCTTTAAGCTCAAAGCAAAGAGCTTGGTGGTCAACAGATTCCATTAAGTTGCGGCTGCCACTGCTTGTGGAAAGCTCCATGATCCCGTTGGGCAACATGGGCATAGTCTTGTCTCCCGGGAATGCTGCACCCGGAATAGAGACCGAACGCGCCATGAGCATGGGAGCGAACGGACACGTTCCACTATCCGTTCCGGAGGAAAGAGGATGAAAACAACACTGAAGAAGCGGTCGGCATCAATATTTAAAATGGAAAGATGTTTTTCGAGTCATTCATGATTCATGATTTGGGTGCCGTTACTTTTTGTTCAGAAAGATTAGAAATCCCTCTTTAATTCGGACGGAAACAGCAAGACCCCGCTGTATTCTGTCTGTTCTTTAGAAGACCATTTGTTCGCTACCTAAAATGCAGTTTGTACGGTCTCAATTGAGAGAGAGAGAGTTAAACGATTTGTAGTGTTCTGATGACATCCGAGTAGAACTAGCTTTTAGCGTACTGTAGCATACCGTAAAGCAGATAAAACAGCATTAATAATGGTAATACCCTTATAGACGGGATGTCTTTGTTCCACTTGATCTGTTCAAGTATATTTATACTATACTCTCTGGTTTGACTCCACAGGTTAGCCTACAAGCTAAACTGTGCAGTGCTTTGCCCCGAATAGAAACGGACCACCAGACAAAGTATCCCATCGTTTCTTTGAATGCCTCACGTTCAGGGACTAAATCATGTCATACCTCAACAAATAGCAGCATAACTGCACACGATTACAAAAAACGAATTGTATTTGAATGATTAAAAAATGTAAAGGAATAATAAGCAACTGGTTCTTCGTTGAACTATGTTGTATGAACTGTAGACATTCATTAACTCACTCAACAGATGGATCATATTGCTCTAATTGGACTGTGTTCTCTGAGCTGTTCAAATGGACAGCCAGGCTTGCAGATCATTCAAGATCTATTCTTCTCTAACAGTTCAGCAAGATGCATTGGCTACGAATGCAATTATGTGGAATAAAGACTCTACAGAGGGCTTCGGTTTCACGCTCGTGGACAAAAGACATGCAGAGATGTTTCATCTTGTCCGATGCAGCCGAATAGACTGTGATCTTACCCTGACCCCTTTGAGCTGGCAACACACCAGAAGATTCACCCAATTTTAAACCTAATGTGCCCCGTGATGACTGCTAGTCAAGACTTCTCAGAGTCTGCCCTAGTCTGGGTAGTCTGCGCAAAATAGTCGTTCTTGTGCGAAAGTGTAACCCTGCCATTTAATGTGCGTCTCGCCCAGACTTTGAGCTGCGGCTTAGGTTGGTAAAAGTCTTCCAGCGTGTCCCAGGCTTAATAGGTCAAGACAGGCACTAATAGAGTGATGGGTGCTCTTTACCGCGGACCGGCAGCCCAGGGACAAGATCGATCGGGTCACGGAAGGATGCGCTGCTCGCTAAAGGGCCGGATGGTGAGTCAGCGACCGAGCTGGGAGGGGAAGCACCGTCGGCTGACGTGCCCCCATGGCTCAGCTCTGTCGGCCCAGAAGCTCATCAACTCTGGGTGGGAGAAAGTTGGCAGCGAGCTCCAGCGCTGCCGGCAGCACTGCTGCACTTGAAAACGAGGCGCTTTAGAAGAGTCTGAACCAACTTTCTGCAGTTGGCAGATACGGCGTCGACTTCTTTCTTTGAAGCCGCACAGCTCTCAAAGCAGCGTGACCTCAGCCTTTGTCATATGATTAAATGTCATGACTTGTCGTTCTTGCTGCAGTGTCACCAGGCCCACGGGGTACCTTTCAAAACCTCTCCTCCCTTCCCTCGGAGAGAGCGTATGCGGTGGCTGTCGTTTGCTTGTTTAGGCGTTGCGCTTTTTGAGTGGTTCCGGATCACACTTGTGTCCACGTTGAATGAATAACATCACGTAATGTTATGTTAGTCCTGCCCTGGACATTCCAACCAAATGCGGGAGAGGGAATACAGAAACCCATTCAAACCTCCAATCCAGTTTAGTAACACAATCCTACTAGTCAATCTCCTACATGGATCCTACAGTGTTTTGGAAAGATGGGATCGTTATTAAAGTTGTTATTGTGTTTCTTAGAGCTAAACAGGAAACCTGTGTGGCAGACTTTTTAATAAAGAGGACTCCATGAAGAAAAAAACAACGGGTTCCCAGGTTGCCCACACTTAACCCAGCAGTTCTGAAGAGAGACACACACACACACACACACACACACACACACACACACACACACACACACACACACACACACACACACACACACACACACACACACACACACACACACACACACACACACACACACACACACACACACACACACACCCACACACACAGACCCAGACAAAAAAGACGCACACACACAGACACGTCGTCTCATATAGACCCATGGTACACCGAGTTCCCTGGAGGCAAACAATGCACTTGGAAAATAACTATACTATTAAATAGAAGTCCATGCTGTGAGAGGTATTGGAGTAGCTGTGAGGGTGGTATCCTCTATCTTTCTTTCATTGCTGCTTTGCCGCAGGAGAGCAATGTTTCTTGTCTGTGCATTAGAATGAGCCTTTTCGCAGGGACCTTGTTTGTTTACAGTCGTTCAACAGATGTGGAACCAGGTGGAGGCACACACACACTCGTCAACCCTTTGCTTGTCAACCAGCTATAGCTTGTCATAGCAGGGACAGGAGTTACTGTGGTATATTGTGTATGTTGCTCGACCATTTGGCAGCCATTCCTCCACATCCGACCACAGGTGTCTATACAGTATTTGTCTGCATGATAGAAAACGTCTTACTGTGGGAAATTCGCGAGTGTGTGAGTTAGAGAGTCTCTCTCTTCACTTAGAGAACGAATTTGTTTGAAAGTTTCCCTGATCCATGTCATTGAGATTCCTCCCACGCATCTGTAATTTACATATCCGCGGCCTCCCTGTCGCTTAGGATGAAAGCGTGTAAGACTAAATAGTAAATAGAAAGTAGTTGGTTCTAAAAGAGGGCATTCTCTTCACATTTCTATTGTAAGCCTGTGAACATTTTTAATTGAAGGTTTGAATATAATTGTTGATGAAAACAAAACACAACTCTGTGTTTGGCTATCCGTACTAACCCAAAACAGTATGAGCACTACGTTAAAAACAATTCTTCTGCATAGTCATGAGTTTTATGACTTAAACCGTAAAAAACTGTAAAAAAAAAACAACTGAACAGTATTCCATCCGAGTACGTCCCAGTGCTCCTCTCATTAAGACCTCAGCCATCGCCGCACGACCAGCCGGCCGGCTCTGGCATTCACACAACCTCTGCATGTCCCTGAGGCCTCCGGTTCCACTACCTCCTCACTGGCTCCCACTGAGGCTGCAGGTCAACACGGCGCGCACAAGATGGATGGGTCCATCAAACAGGAGCAGACTTCATGTCTAATAAGAGG
>OLKM01001478.1:60000-82500 GCA_900291075.1 Melanogrammus aeglefinus
GAGAGAGAGAGAGAGAGAGAGAGAGAGAGAGAGAGAGAGAGAGAGAGAGAGAGAGAGAGAGAGAAGAGAGAGAGAGAGAGAGAGAGAAGAAAGTGAGAGAGATGTCAAGCGGTATCTGTGAAGTGTTTATAAAGTAAAAACATTGAGGGAAAAAAAATGTATGAAAAAGATCTCATAAACATAAATGAAGGCCTCGGTTCCACTTCGCTTGTCGCTTTAATTAAACTTTTATCTCCCTATCGCGTGATGACTCAGCGGGAGTCACTGCAAGCAAGGGCCGTGTTTACAGACGGCCGGGTGTGTAATTAAAACCCCTACACTACTCCAACTACAACTAAAACTCACACCCCAATCTCCCGGTGTGCGCGGTTAAGCGTGCACGGTATACAGTATATAGGCTACCGCAGAGAGGAATGAAAACAAAATGGATTGCATGGGTTATACATGATGAGAGCACTCGACTTCCTATTCAATATTTGATCAATATTTGAATATTTGATCCGTGACGTTCTGCGTGCAGCGCCAGATTATGTCATGAATCCTGCATGTTAAACTACCAAAACCCAGGCCATCTCCACTCCCTGACACCTCCCCCACATCCGAGTTTCTGTTGCAATGAAAGCTCTGTCAAACTCCTCCAGTCTTTTTTTTTTTTTTTTTAAAAACAAGCACCGGCATCATTTCACCCGTATTTTAAATATTTAGTATAGCGTAACGCACATCCGAAACACCCACAGAAATCTCATTCAGAGGTTGTGTCTGGATGCCAGCCCTGGCACATCAGCTCATGAAATGTGCATCGAAATGACAAGGCCGTCTTCCACAAATGTCCACCCCGGACCTCCGGAACAGGACAAAGAGTGAATATGGATCGTTGGCAACCGTATGCTTTCCTTTAACCCTGGGATTAAATCCACAGAAACCTGTGGTGGCAGCTGAGACTTCAGCAGATAATCACCAATTACACATCTGTCAGAGATGCGGACGAGAGACGGGGAGAGAGAGATTGAATCAACAGTAGCGAGCAGGGGGGGAGATTTATACGTATGGCTCAGCTGACTGACTCAAAAGGCAGCTGACTGACACCTTCAAAGCCAATCAGGAAGAAGCTGTGTCACCTGGCATCCCCATTAACAAAGCATGGGTGAGATGCGCTGTGCCTGGCAGCTGCCTGCTTAGCTCCATGGAAAACAAGACCCTGACCCTGTTGCATCAACTTGTCTAAACACAAACACGCGTGTAGAGGCACATTTAATCCGACACTAAACACATAGGCATACGCGCACAAACTCACTTATGCATGTGCAAAAAAATCCACACAGCAAGACACACAATCGCCTATGCTTCTGCATACAAACACACGCACGCAATCCTGCTGATCGGTAATTAAAGGCTGGGGAGAGATGTTGTTGATTGCGCTCATTAGAGTAGTATTTTTCAGCGCAGCTTTCAAAAACTCACTTCAGAAAAGCAGATTTCAGCACGTGTTTCATGCCAGCAACCCACAGGGAGGTGAGTGTTGTTGTATTATTTCCTCAATAATGTCAGACCGGAGCAGATTGGCTTTCTAAACAGATGGAGTTCAGCCCGGTGATAATGATGTTTTTTCATTGACATGTACAACACACTAGCTCTACCCCTTCCTGAGACAAATCTAATCGACAGCCTGTTCCTGCAGAACAGGAAGTTCGAAACAAGAGGAGGAGGACGATGCGGAGACGAAGCACGCAAACAAATCACCAGTAGAAGGACGGTGAGAGGGAGAGAGAGGATGTTCACTGTATCAGTGTTAAGTGTTGAGACTTTGGATCACTCGTCACATACAATACACTGGATCACTTTTGGTACTCCTATTTTTTTAGCCATTAGAATTTAATAGTTCGTTATTGAAATTAGCTTTCCGTATTAATTACCATAAAAACATTGATGACTTAGCATAGCCTTCACCTTAGGCTTAGTCCCTCCTGTTAGATTTGTACTATTAATCATCTTTCTATGCCGATAAAATAGCAAAGGCACCTGACTGGCTGCGGTGGAAGGCTGGGGATCATATAAGATCGATACAAGGGAAGAAAAAAAAGTCAGGCTTCAAAAAAACTAAACCTCAAAACCAAACAGCTGTTTTCGGTCAAGGCGGTGTCGTAAACAAAGCCATCTTGTTCATTTAATGGAAAGCACTGACATGAGGATAGAGTCGTCGACATTAGACAAGCCAAATGTTTACAACCCCTAATAAAAACAAGGAACCTTGCGGAAGGATTCCCCAATAAGGCGTGAATAACAGCTGGTGATTCCACTGGTGTCATGTCCGCTGCCTCCAGATTTGTATTGATTTGATGTAACTTTATTTAACCATAAAGTCGCAAAAGGACATAAATAGAATTGCAAATCAAAATGTAGTTTTGAAGAACAAAAAGGGATAGAGCTTAAACACGGACAAAACTAAACGGAGTAACTTTATACACAGACACACCAAAAAAAAGAAGCAAACAAGATTAAAAGACAAAAATTTGTGAACAACTAATTAGCTTAAGTTAAATAAGCAAAAGTTAAATTGCCAATGTAAAATTTGCGAAAAAAAACTTTGCCAAGTGAAGGACAAAAGTGCTCTCAGTGTACTTTGAAGGATGGACCGACGGAAATACCCATGAGGGACATTAGACAGACGTCAGAAGACAGCGGACAGACCTGCGCTGGACAGCAGGAGGAAGACCACCGTCAGGACATTGAAGGACTGTCTGCTGGTGAGAGTCATCTTCTCAACCTCATTCAGGGGAGGGAGGGAGGGAGAGGGGGGGAGGGCGAGGGAGGCGGCGAGGGCAGGGGTGTGGGGGGGGAGGGGGACACCGCTCTGCTCTTAGTCGGACGTGGCCATTGGTCTGCTCGCCCGCTGCTGCTCTCTCACATGGCTGCCACTCGGTGTCTCTCCACCTAGAGAGAGACGGAGAGATACAGAGAGAGGCAGAGAGAGGCAGCGAGAGACAGAGCGAGAGAGAGAGAGAGAGAGAGAGAGAGAGAGAGAGAGAGAGAGAGAGAGAGAGAGAGAGAGAGAGAGAGAGAGAGAGAGAGAGAGAGAGAGAGAGAGAGAGAGAGAGAGAGAGAGAGAGAGAGAGAGAGAGAGACATTAGATGACAGAGCAGGTTTCATCACACTCCGGGCTGCTCGACCAACATGCCGACTTGTTGGACTTAAATTGCTAATGGTAGTATTTATAGGATATTTTGAAGTGACATCGCCCAGGCACCACCTCAACTACTGTGTGACCTTGCAGGCTGCTATAACAAAGCAGGAGACTTCTTGAAAAAAGATAGCATGGATCTGTCTCCTTATGAGATGTAAAAAGTGTCAGTTGTTATTTGTGACAATAACAATGTGTCTACGAGCCCCGTTGGCAACCGATATATAGTATTTATGCAATCATTTTACATCATATAAATATATATAATCATTAATATTTGTCTACTTTTTTCTTTTAATCTGTTTATTGAATTTTTCCAGTTTATCATCAACAGACTTATTGTTTAGTCAAAACCGTGTCAAGTCTGAGTAAAAGCATTTAGCAGATGGTATAAGATCAATAGATCCTCAATTTTTATTACAATTTTTTCCCTGCAGATTGCTGCAAGCGACCCATTTAGCGGAGGCATGGGAAGCTTCATGTGGAATACCCGGAACCTTAGGACCTGGGGGTTGGAGGGATCCGGTATTTCAGGGGGGACGGGAGTACATATCTGGTTTGTAATGGCTTCTCTGTGTTAGATAAGGTCGCCTGAAATGGACTGCACGGATAATCTATCAACATCTAGACCTTACATACATTTTTATAATTGTGGGGTTTTGCAAGTGTGGGATGTGTAAGTGATTCAATGTGCATTTTATGGCTCGCATTTAAGTGCAATATTGAAAACATAGCACTTGTTAGCAACATTCTGAATGCTCTGATCATTTATTTGACAGGGGTTGCCATAAAATGTTCAATGAGCCGCACACTTTACACAAATTTGACAGCAGCTCTGAATTATTGAAATAGATATTGTAATCGGAGCCAGCTGGAAAAATCAATAGAATAGTATTTTTATTCCACCGGACTCCATTCAGCGGACTCTGAATAGACGTTTCATTTTGTTCTGTCTGCCAGATGGAATCTCTTCAGTCAGACCGTTCAGAGGCCAGTTGACAAAATACTCCTTAAAATCGAATAAAAAAAAGAACACCGTAAAAAAAGTACACCTGCTTCAGATAAATACATTTTCGGTGTTTTTCTTCTCTGGGTTAAATTATTGAGTGAGTTTCCACGAGGGTGTCAACTACAATGGTGCCTACCTGTCTACATCCCTATTCATCCGCCATGTTGGTTTGGTTTGGTTGTTCTTCATTTGCTGGTTGAACCTCACCTCAAAGATGCACAAAAAAAATCCCTTTCAGGGAGGCCGGGCGTACAGCGCACCATGTGTATCACCAAGCAGAGCCGCTTTCATCCACTGGGTTCCTCAAGATGTTTCCCACGTGTGCCAGGCGGTTTCCTCTTCAGAGAACCAGTCACAGTAGGGTCCCCAGAGGCTTGTTAGAGTGCTGTTCCTAACTAACCCCCTCCCACTCCATCTCCCCCGTCTCTTCCTCCTCCTCGTCTTCTTCATCTTGCTGCTGCTTTTGGTTAAAGCTTTAACGCTCTGTCACATGGCACAATCTATAACCAGAGCCCCACTACAACCACCACCACCACCACCACCACATGCTAGCCAACACACACAGCCATGTTTCCCAAAACAAAATAGCTTTTGTCTCGGTTCTATGATTCCCTCTGCTGTATGGAACGCCCAGGTTGTTTGCATTGAAGTGGTTGTTGGTATTGAAGGCAAGGGGCTTGTTCACGATGAGCGTGGGGCTCAAGTGGACCGTGTACAAGAGCGAGACAAAAGAAAGCAGCCACGCCTTCTGAAGCACGGACATAGATTTGCACTAAAGCTTTTTATTAATATATGGTGCACATGCTTCCTGACATGTACAGCAAATCACACACACACCCACTCACACACAAACACACACTCTCTCTCACACACAAACACACACTCTCTCTCACACACAAACACACACACTCTCTCACACACAAACACACACACTCTCTCACACACAAACACACACTCTCTCTCACACAAACACACACTCTCTCTCACACAAACACACACTCTCTCTCACACAAACACTCTCTCTCACACAAACACACACTCTCTCTCACACACTCTCTCTCTCTCTCTCTCTCTCTCTCTCTCTCTCTCTCTCTCTCTCTCTCTCTCTCTCTCTCTCTCTCTCTCTCTCTCTCTCTCTCTCTCTCTCTCTCTCTCTCTCTCTCACACACACACACACACACACACACACACACACACACACACACACACACACACACACACACACACACACACACACACACACACACACACACACACACACACACACACACACACACACACACACACTCTCTCTCTCTCTCTCTCTCTACTCTCTCTCTCTCTCTCTCTCTCTCTCTCTCTCTCTCTCTCTCTCTCTCTCTCACTCTCTCTCTCTCTCTCTCTCTCTCTCTCTCTCTCTCTCTCTCTCTCTCTCTCTCTCTCTCTCTCTCTCACACACACACAAATATGCATGAACACATACACATTTTTGCTAAAAATGTTCTGTTCAGCTCTTACAATAGACCACTGAGCAGGCATGCAACACAGTTGGAGGCTGCTAGGTCATCTACTGTTTACGCCTAAGACCTCGCTGAGATGAATAGACCAATGCAAAGACAGTCCCGCCCTGCCCTGACCATGGCGCAGTACAGCACAAGATCGATTTCAAAGGGAGTGGGGCGGGGGGGCTCTATTGTAAAAGACCACTTTTCTTTCTTACTTGTTGGTTTGAATCCACGTTGCTCAACCATAACGCCAGAATAGGCAGTAATTACATTCGGCTGCTGTTTACAACAGCAGTGGGAGGGGACAGAGGGCTGGGGACAAATAGATCACAACAGAACTGGAGGCCTAGATCTGTCAAGAGGAATAACACACATGGCACACGCACACCAAAGTGTGGTAAAGGGCCTACTGGTAGCCCAGGCTGAAACTAGAAAACAAACGTGGCTGCCAGCCTCCTCCTCCTCCTCCTCCTCCCAGCGACAGATGACATGCTGCTATGATTCACTGGGGACCGTTGTGGCCTTTATGTGTGAAGGCTTCAAGGTTGTCAGGAGACCCACCCAGGCAGCCTTACGGTCTCCCATGCATCCCAGCAGTGTCTCTGTATGAAAGAGCGCTGCTTCTAATTCTGAAATGCCCCCGAGGGGCTAGTCCGCTTGACCCTTCTTCGGGATCTTAGGTTTTTCCTCCACTTTTTCCCACAGAAGATCATGTGGGTGCTTTATTATGATCCCCCACTCACCCACTCAGGACATTCTGCATGGTGGGTCATCCTGGGTTTGTGTTTGTGTGTGTGTGTGTGTGTGTGTGTGTGTGTGTGTGTGTGTGTGTGTGTGTGTGTGTGTGTGTGTGTGTGTGGTGTGTGTGGTGTGTGTGGTGTGTGTGGTGTGTGTGGTGTGTGTGTGTGTGTGTGTTGAGCTTGGAGCGCACCCAAAAAATGTATCTTAAAGAATGTTGCTCACTCTTGTTGCCAACCCCGGCTCCTAATCCAGGCCCATGCGGAGCGCCAGTGATCAGTCACTGTTAAAAACAGGAACGAGTGGGCATGAGTGGAGCAGGGGCTCACAGTCCTAAGTGGAGAGACTCCCACTCCATATGAATAAGTAGACGACTCGCTTCAAAATGATTTCATATCTGGGCCCTAACGATGGGCTTGCATTCAAATATTGTGCCCATTACGACTCCCTGTGCGTGATGGCCACCCTCTCTGACTGTTATGAAAATAAATCGGGGTTTATACCAGTTTGATGGCATTACAGCGTCTCTGGGATACGCTGCAGAGCCCTATTAGAATCCCGGGCCCGTGTTGTGAGGTTCAGAGCTGTAATCGAATGACTGTCATTGGTTTGGAGGAGCGGGATGTGCTGTGGTGAGCCAATAAGGTGGTGGCAATAAGAAGTGGCAGCATTGGGCGTTGTAGTGGGATGTTGTTGGTCGCGTGTGTGTGGCTGTGTGTGTGTGTCTGTGTGCGTGTGCATGTGTGTGTGTGTATGTGTGTGTGTGTGTGTGTGTGTGTGTGTGTGTGTGTGTGTGTGTGTGTGTGCGTGTGTGTGTGTGTGTGTATGTGTGTGTGTGTGTGTGTGTACATTGCGGTCATGGATAAGACACACATCACAAAGCCTTTCCAAAATTACAAATCTGGGGCAATGACAAAAATGTGCACTTTTGTTAGAATTCGGTTAAACCTTCATTAGTCTGACAACGTTGAATAACGAGGCATTAAGGAGATAAGAGACTGTTGTTTCTTTCCCTGAGTGACAAGGAAGAACTAAGTTTCCTAATGAGCTGCGGTCGGGTAGATTGTTCAATCATGTGCAAAGAACTGGACCGAAGAATGAGCGACAGCACAGCAAAGCAAGTGCCACAACCACGGATGTGTTGGGAGTAAACATGATTGAACTGGCTGCCATTACTTTGCAATATCATCAATCATTTGTCATTCATAAAGCATAGTATCTGATGGCCCTGGAGGGAAGAGACAGTGGAGGGGAAGATGGATATGTAGCGTTTGACCACAGGTCGGAAAACGATCCGGGGTCACGACAAGAAATGATTGCCTCCGTTAGTGAGACGAGGAGCTGCTCGATGAGCGTTGTTTTGATCGGTACAGAGTTAAGTACTGTATGCATTTTTCCATTTCACATGACAATACCCTGGTGGCATGGCTCGCACCAAATTCAACATTTCGATTGTAGAAAATGTCCCCAAAGCCTCCTGTTTAGTAAAGTCTCTCTCGCTCTCAAGTTCGAAAAATAATGTGGGGGATGTGTGAAAAGGCTTTTCGTAACCAGATTGCCTTCACCGAGCAAATATTTGCAGGGCCTGTAATTTGTCCGATCCCCCTGTGTTTAAGACAACTGAAATAGCAGAAATGCAAGAGCGGTCATTAAACTGTCATGCTTGTTATGAACAACGCACGCTAATGCATGCGCCACACAAGACACATGCATCACAGCACGGCACACATACATATGTCTTTACCCCCCCCCCCCCCGTCTTGTTCCCGTTGTCCTGGGGAAACTACGCTTATGCACAAAAGACACAGAGCAGAAGGCAGACATCCTATAATTATCATCCTCACTGTAACAACAAAAGGGTCATGTTGGAGCACGGTTGCCATAGCGCTGTTTACTGCTGAGCCGGAGCCGTACCCTAGAGAGCAACAGGCCTGTGTTGTCGCACGAAGCCACCACTTTTCTCTCCATGCCTGGACCGGTGTGTTGTCACTTGGACGGGACTTGTCTAAGGCCTTGCCCCCATCGACAGAACAGCGGGGCTCCGATGTAAACGTGTTGAACGTTAAAACCACCACCGACCTGCTCAGAGGTAAAGTGTGAGGATCTTAAGGGCGTTGGAGCCAGCAAACAGAGCTCTTTCCTCGCTATCTAACACCCCTCGTTTCACATCCATTCAAAGCCAACGCGAGGATACAAAGGAGTCGTGGCGTCGGTGTGTTTGTTTGGCGATGCCCCAGGGTGTTGGCGGGATAATGATTAAATATGATGTGTTTTCTTTTGTTCCATCAAAGGTTGAAGAATACATTTCAGACCTGAAAGTGCAGCAACCGTAGGCTATTAGCTGATAAGTGCTGTAGCAGCCTCTAAAGCAGCATCCGTATCAGCCGGATGGTCCACAACGTGGGTTGGTTTAAACCAAGATGCCGGAGCCATGTCCCCATGTTTGTGAAGCCCTGACAGAAGCCAAAATATGGATTGTTTCCACTGCTTGTTGCAAAAAACCTCAAACAATGGTAGTGCCCATAACGCCAAATGTACAGATTCATAACGGCCATGTGTTCCCCAATAGGTTCCACCATGGATGCTACGTCCATACGTCTATTTTCCTAACGCACTGTGCCCAACCTGCTTCTTCTTATCTCAAACAACAGCCATATAACACAGCTATGGGCAAGGGCTCATAACCATCTAGCCACATTCAGAGCCTGTGAGTATAAACTTCTTAAATTCACCTACGGTAATAGGCTCTATGCACAACTCCACTACTTCCTGGATTTAGTGCAGCTCCTTCATTTCCTGTCTTACATTATTGGATAAACTGATTAATCCAGGTGTGTCTGACCATTGTGACTACTCTGACACACCTGGATTAATCAGTTTGTCCAGTAATGTAAGACAGGAAATGAAGGAGCTGCACTAAATCCAGGAAGTAGTGGAGTTGTGCATAGAGCCTATTAAATGCCTTTACAGGGGGCAAATGATTTTTCCACCTAAATAACCTTCAAAGCAGCCAGAATTCAAATGAGATACTTGAGTATAATCAGATGAATGCAATGGGAAATCAAGGCCCCTGCTGAAGTTGGGAGATTATTATTTTTATTTTTTGTGAAAATTATTTCTGAGCAGAAAACTTCTGAGATTACAGAGGAGGACTGAATCTTCTTAATATCAAACAGTCCATTCCATTTTTGAGACAGATGGAAAGGTTTTACTCTGTGTAGTACTTCAAAAGAAGTATGTCTTTCTGATGCTGGCCTTTACTGTTTGACTCTTTTGAAAGGGGGGTTTGTTGTGGTGGTGTTTCTGTAAGGACTCTGAAATGGTGTTTTTCTATTCCCGAGAGGAGGAGAAAGCCTTCTTGGATCTGAGTAACAGCAAGATTTCTGTCGCCCTGAAGCTAAACTGAGGTTACATCTGCCAGATCATCATTGCATTGGCATTATAAAAAGGGTTGGTTTGGTAGTTTTTCCTTCTACCGGAGCTGTGCGATACATTTGGGATAGTTGGCCTATGCTTAGCCCTGGGGGGCTCGGATACACATTAAAAAATAGAAATGTGTGCACTAAACTGAACGATATCGAATCCCAACCGTTGCTCCACTATTTATATCAATAGCCACACATTATGTGTGATATAGAGACAGCCACAGCAGTATCTCCAAAAAACAGCATTCTTCTTTTGGTCGTTTTCGTCGATTTTTCCTGGACAAAGTTCTGTCTCACAAATCCTTTCTGACCCTGATTCTAAAACAACTCCGGCCCCATCAAGGAGTCTTAAGAGACAACGGTGAAATCACACACGGTGGGACAGTGGTTGGCCGACCTCTGCTCGCCTGCTCTGCGGCACAAAGCACATTCTGGGGGCAGACCAGAAGCAGCGGGGGTCTGGGGGGTGAAGGGGCCGGACCGGCGAGGGGATGGAATGGAACGCGGCTGGCATTATGCAGAGCTCAGTCGACCAGGGCTATGTGTCCACGAGAAACGACGCAGCAAGCTTTTAAACACTGGAACTTTAGAGCAACAAACCTTGGGTTTTTGGTGTCTGTTCAAAACACCGGCGTGCCAAACACACTCCTGCCTGGAAAATGTCTACAAGTAATCTATTCTCCTAATCCGAGGTGGGCGTTCAAAAGGGTATCTTGCTGTGCCAAACCAGAATGTGCCACACTCCTCTGGGTGTGAGCTCTGATAGCGCCGCCGCTGAATCATGGTCTGCTTTGAGAGCATGGAGGTACGGGGATGGAAGAACAATCTTGACGAAATCCAGGAATAGGTACGGATAAGGCAGGACAAGGCAGATGATTCGAACTAAGGGTGGCTTTCACACACATGGGGGGGGGGGGGGGGGGGGGGGTGGCGGTGCTCAGACACCCCTCAGATTTGTAGCAGCTCTCAAAGTACTACACTGACACTAGACTCAAGATCGACAAGTGAATGGGTTTCTGTGTGATGGTTAGTATGAACATGTTATAAAAGTGAAAGGAAGTATGTAATGCCGTGTGAGTGAGGAGTCCTTCCAGACCTTTCCAAAGAACATTAAGGGAAGTGTGACAGGCCATACCAGGGGTATAGACATCTGTCAAGACAATCCTGCACTTAGCCTCCCAAAGGACTCAACAAAGACTAAAACATGCATGAATTTAAGTTAACTTTGGATAACTTTAACATATTGGATTGGGGTCTTCCATACATGTTGAACATAAAACTATTTTTTTTGCATTGCATTAGCAAAAGTTCCATTATAATTATTAATTTCAGGATTTGCTGCATATTATATGTGGTAAACATTTATGAATCTCCTCATCAATTAAAGATTAACAGCATTATTAATGACAATAATAATGAATGATCATTAATGCTAAACGTCTGAGCCGGATTTCTCTTTAATTATCCTAACCACTCACATAATTTCAAACTTGGCTGAATAACCACACATAATTAAGTAATTCATTGCAAGTTAAATTCTGTGTACTCACCTTGAAAACAGCTTGGGGGCGTAACACTAAAACCAACACAATCTTTCTGCTGCTAAATTAGACACTGTTGTATATTAAGGCCCTATTTAAAGCTTTCAGACTAGTTTCTCCTTTGCATTGCCTGGAGTGAATTTGACATTTTGGCCCATTATTCTTCATTAATATGATAAGCAGTGGCAGCATTGGCCACCCGTAGTATGCAGTGACATTAATGTAGGTGCATTACTCACTGTGATTTCCCATTCGAACACAGGCTATTACTGTAATGACTTATATTAGGGATTATAGTGGGCCATTATTTCTTGCATTATTCCCATGAACACCATCAATATAGAGCTTTCTGGAAGCTGGAACGGGTGTGCATGTGTATGTCTGTGTGTGTGTGTGTGTGTGTGTGTGTGTGTGTGTGTGTGTGTGTGTGTGTGTGTGTGTGTGTGTGTGTGTGTGTGTGTGTGTGTGTGTGTGTGTGTGTGTGTGTGTGTGTGTGTGTGTGTGTGTGTGCTGAGCAGACCCACTAGGCTTGTATTTAGCTCCGTGGTAGCTGGAATTAAGACAGAAGGGCCCGTTCTTCCACTGGCACAAGTGGCTTTCATCTTAGCTCAAGTCATGCTTGTGTATTGCTTGAGGCCCTAATCACTGAGGATTCCCTTTTTTGACAACTTGCTTCCACCTCAAAGCAGCACCAGCACACACACACAGAGAAAACATTGTTTCACAATCTAGACAGATTGTAATGCTTCCCTTGTATTGCCTCTCTGAGATTGTTCACATTATCATTGAAATGAGGCTTGAGCATTCCCTTTTAGGTAATGCACCGAAATGATCATTCAAGCATTCAAGAATTCAGCTTTGTGTCCCTGAACACTTTGTTCCTTCAATTGTCATCGCGCCATTCCAAAACGCCCAAAATGGAATAGTACAGTGTATCCCTTCAAATCATTTATATAAGAGCAGTTTTCAGAGCAATTTTATATACACAAACAATTCTTAGCCCAGAAGTATCTTGGTTGTTTTTACTCTCCTGTAAATATAACATAAGCAACTTTCAAAAATGCATACGTTTGCAGCCAACAAACACATATTCACGGAAAAAATAGGAAGAATAAACAAAACAAAAACACAAAGCTAATTCCCATCCTGGACTTGGAGAAAAAATAAAAAAAGCAACCCAAAACCTCTACAAATATCAGTTCCACATCATCACTTCTGGTGGAGATACCAGTGCTCTTTAAACCCTTGCTAAGATGAGGCCCGGTTATCTGAACCAAAACGCGGTCTGTGCCTCCCCTGCTATCAGGCCTAAGCTGTACAGGCTCTGAGGCACCTCTGGTCCAGGAAGCAGCAGCCAGTGTCAGACGGTGATGATGTTACACTTTAAAAGGCTAGCGCTCACCCCAACCACCCTCCCTCCCTCCAGCCACAACCGTCTGGAGAAGGACCAGCCGTCGGCACAGCCAAGGGACGATGTGCTCATGTCTGGTCTGTGGAACCAACTCCGCCACCCACTGCCACCAGTTATTTCATTATTTATGTTTAGTTATTCAGATTTCATCAGTGCAGGCGACACAGAGGAGAAGGCAAGGCGCTTTCGAGGATGAGATCCAACACCAGAAGGGACACAGGGACGGTACCGCAGTAGAAATCCTGGATCAGGAGATATATTGTGAAATTGTCTTTCACAAAAGTGACAATATTTAAATACATAGGATCCCTGTGTATGGTCATTTAGGGATCCAATATAATCCCAATAGGGAGGCTGTATTTATATGGTCATTGCTCCAAGGCCTGAATACTTATAATCTATAAATTCACATGGAGGGAAGGAGGTCCAAGACAGCATAGCGCAATGTATTTGAATCCCACATAATCCCACGTATTTGAGTACCACATATTCTCTTTGGGCTCGATATTATCCTGCCAGCGTTTTTCATCAATGTAATGCAAGTGTTTAACCTGCATTCTGGACGAGTAGTGCCAACTTGTGCCAACGACGACGCAAAACCGTGAGTACCGTTAAAGATTCAGCCAGGCTTCAAAAATAGATGGCGACATTCGGTGTGTGTGTGTCCCCTTATTACCACCGACACATTACACTGATGAATGAAGCTGAGCGCTGACACGGGTCAATGATAGGTTAAACACAGCTCAAAATGATGGGCGCGTGTGTGTGTGTGTGTGTGTGTGTGTGTGTGTGTGTAGGGAGGGTGTGCGAGATTAGGCACATCATATCACATCACAGTGCCGTAGAGCCTTTATCAGCCAATGGCTTTGCAGGTGCAAGGATAGGATAGACAGGCAACACCACTTCAAAATAAGGGACATTCTATCTACCTCTGTATTTTTTTTTGTAATTCTAGTCAAGGGACTGAAAGTTTTTAGAGAATGAAAAATCGAAAGATATGTATGGCTTGTCCGTCGTGACGCATATCGCAATGACTGCCGCCATTTTGGGAGCATAGGAGCTTTGGAATTATCATTATTACTTTTGCAGCAATGTTTTTTGTGTCATGTTTAGTTATTTGTCGTGAAACGATTTGTCACTTTCGGGTGATATTGTTCTGCTTGAAACTCTCACTGTTTTTCTTATGTGAGACACAAAACAATGTTTTAATTGACAAAGGTTAAGGTATATATATGTAGATTAAGGATTTTCCAGTATCATAACTCTGGAGTCCTCTAAACATCCCACGATGCATTCTCATAAACAAGCCCGATAAAAACAAAGTCAATATTTACCCAGCCTTTGATTTCTGAATCGTTTACCATCAGGGATTTGATGGGACTGAATGCTGCATTCATTTGGAATTGAACCACTTAATGTGGGTCGATATCACTAAAGCCTCAAAGGGTTTCCTCAATCAATGTTTTATTCTTACCTTCTTCTATTCAAGACACACACACCTCATGAAAGCATTAGTTTTCAGGCTCTCAGGAATTAACATTCATGAGAGCCTGAGGATAAAAGTCTAGATTTTCAGCAGCTGTTTTTTTTACTTATTTTTCTGTCGATATTCCTCTAGCTTCAGATTTTTCAGTAGCTGCACAAATTGGAAAATGCATTTATCTCTACAGCACAAAAACAACTACAAACCCCCTCCAATACCCGATGGCCATGAATCCCAGCGAAGGGAGAGATACTCCACGCAACCTTCCACAATACTGGAAGTGGAATCGGCCAGAGTACCTAAGACATGAAGGCCAGCATAACGGTAAATGAAAAGGGTTTAACAGGCTGTTTTATCCAAGACAAACTAGAGTCGAGCGGAGTGCAGGAGAACCAGTTGGGATTTGTGTTTTGGATCAATGCCTCTAAGCAGTATAGGAAACAGAAGCCACTAACGATGCGCAGAGGATCAGGTCAGGATATGTTCAGCCCCGTTGAAGCCAGATGCGGGCATTACTCTTGATGACTTTGCAGAGGCACAGAACGCCCACTGGCTCTGTGTCACTGGTGTCTGATGGTTACAGCATCCACGATCCCCTAGGCTGCTGAATGGCAACCATTTGGGGAACAATCAATGTAAGGCTATGCCGTACAATTAAAAAAGGATTGAAGAATATTTGGTATGCTTTTTCCATCGCTCACATGCTGCAGCACTGCTCCTATCCACTAATCTGTTTGATCTTCACTGCGCAGAGTAAAAAAAAAGAAGATAACTGGGCCTGGTGAATCTTGATCACCACGGTTACGGATCGACCCAACTATCTCAGACGGCCGAGGCGTTTGTTGGAGATATGTTACGAGGGAAAAACAGTGCACCACACAAA
Source organism: Melanogrammus aeglefinus (assembly GCA_900291075.1). Classification (NCBI taxonomy): domain Eukaryota; kingdom Metazoa; phylum Chordata; class Actinopteri; order Gadiformes; family Gadidae; genus Melanogrammus; species Melanogrammus aeglefinus. Next base: position 75,153 of record OLKM01001478.1, read on the forward strand.
GCAAGAGGAGAGGGGCGATCAAAAGGATAACAGGAAGTGAGGGAGACACCAGGAAGAGAGGAAACAGTGTCGGAGTGACAGATGGATTATATAGAGAGAGAGAGAGTGTGGAGAGAGCGCGCACGCGAGAGAGAGAGAGAGAGAGAGAGAGAGAGAGAGAGAGAGAGAGAGAGAGAGAGAGAGAGAGAGAGAGAGAGAGAGGGAGAGAGAGAGAGAGAGGAGAGAGAGAGAGAGAGAGAGAGAGAGAGAGAGAGAGAGAGAGAGAGAGAGAGAGAGAGAGAGAGAGAGAGAGAGAGAGAGAGAGAGAGAGAGACAGAGAGAGAGAGAGAGAGAGAGAGGGAGAGAGAGAGAGAGAGAGAGAGAGAGAGAGAGAGAGAGAGAGAGAGAGAGAGAGTGTGAGGGTGAGGGAAATGAGAGACAGAGGGAGGAGAGTGAGACAAAGAGAGAGGATGGATGAAATATGGACTGGAAGAGAGAGAGAGAGAGAGAGACACACACAGAGGGGGAGAAGTGAGTTTGACAGAGAAAGAGACAGGCATGCGTGGAGGCTGTATGACAATTAGACGCAGCAGTAGGTAGTGCGTTCCTCACACTTCCAGTAGATTGTCATTTGTTCAGCGAGGTCTAATCGAGTAAGGGGGCCTGGCATCAAAGGCCCAGGCTCCTCACCTCATCAAGCACCCTCTGGCTGCTGATCAGCGAGTAGCCACGGAACAGCCGGCACCGGCCAGTCTTTCTGTCTTTCGCTCTCATCGGTCTGCACCTCTCTCTCTCTCTCTCTCTCTCTCTCTCTCTCTCTCTCTCTCTCTCTCTCTCTCTCTTCTCTCTCTCTCTCTCTCTCTCTCTCTCGCTCTCTCGCTCTCTCGCTCTCTCTCTCTGTCTGACTCGTGAAGTCGCTATGCTTTCTATCCATAGGAGCAGAGACACTGCACGCTCACAGCAAACTCACAAAGGGCGCACCCACTCACACTGAGCCAAGCCCTGAGCCTGGGAAATACCACAGAGACAAGGGGAGGGAGGGAGGGAGAGAGAGGAGAGAGAGAGAGAGAGAGAGAGAGAGAGAGAGAGAGAGAGAGAGAGAGAGAGAGAGAGAGAGAGAGAGAGAGAGAGAGAGAGAGAGAGAGAGAGAGTTAGGGAAGAGAGAGCCACAGAGTGACAGGGAGGGAGAGTGAGACAAAGCGAGAGGAAAGGCTGGGAGATGGACTGAAAGAGAGAGAGAGAGAGAGAGAGAGAGAGAGAGAGAGAGAGAGAGAGAGAGAGAGAGAGAGAGAGAGAGAGAGAGAGAGAGAGAGAGAGAGAGAGAGAGAGAGAGAGAGAGAGAGAGAGAGAGAGAGAGAGAGAGAGAGATTGACACAGAAAGAGAAAGGGAGACAAAATAAGCATGGCCTTTCCTTCACCCAGGAGCCCGGAAAACAAGACTGTGGTGTCTGTGTGTGTGTGGACCACGCTGAGCGACTACATGTTGTTCCTGTTTGTCTGCGACTTGAGCTGAATGTGATTATGCTCTGCAGGCGGCCATTTCTTTTGGACAGCTCCGATGAAGCTGTTTGTGTTGTCAAGCGACTTACTGTCTGCTCCAACAATCATCTTCCCTCATCAATCCATTGTGTGGGATCGTGCGAGGCATCCATCTTTTCTGGGGAATAGCATTAATGCTGCCAGAGCACAGAGACACAGACACAGTTCAGGGTAAGTGAGTAATTCCTGATCAAAATTAGATGGGCGTGGACCGGTTGACGATAACTTCTGATCACCGCGGTTACAGATCATCAAACTAATTAGGATGGCCTTGACATCTGATAAAGGTGCATAATGAGGGAAACCAGTGCACTCTTCCCTCATCAATCCATGGTGGAATTATGTTAGGCATCCATCTTTTCTCCACTGCTTTAGTGACATGAGGATCATTGGTTTGCGATGATTCGGATTGTTGATTGCTAATTATTATCGTTGTTTTAGGACAAAGGATTGGAAATGATTGTTATTCATATTCAACTAATGAACAAACTTGGTTTGTCTAGATAAATATCGCACTATACCCGGTCCCTATCAATGATTACCACAACACAAATTTAGATGAACTCACTTCGATCCATACAGATATTGTGTAACATCGAATAATACCAAAACTCCTGAACTTTCCCCATTTCCATAGAGAGTACCAACCACTTAACCACTTGAAAACTTCTCTTTTTCAGCAAATGACCAACAGTCAGGAAGTGCTTGAGCATTGACTCAGACTGCACATCCTCCTCAAAAGCCTTCTCTAAGTGCCTTCATGTGATATCTAGAAACGGCTATGCTCTGCTGGGCTCACAAGCCCTCATTATGGTGGCTAAACAAGCAGCCGAATTTTGATATCTCGTCTCCGACCGTACGCTTGGGAAGATGATCACCATCTTACCAGCCGAGCCCTGATGCCCCTACTTGTGATTCAGCTAAGGACTTCACCCACGATAACGCTTTCTATCCACACATCTGTTGCTGCCAGCGATTCGACATTGTGGACACCGGGGTGATCATCTGGTCTGAATTATTAGTGGTCCCAAACCACTCTCCTCTTCATCACCTTGAGACTTTGTGCCAAGGCACTGGTCACGACACCTCACCCTGCCTTGCTACCCCTGTGTGTGTGGGTATGTGTTTGTGTATGTGTGTGTTTGTGTATGTATGTGTGTGTTTGTGTTTTTTTAATAGCCTATGTGTGTGGGTGTGTGTACATGCCTGCTTACACGTGGTTGCCTGCACACGTTTGTGTGTGTGTGTGTGTCTGTGTGTGTGTGTGTGTGTGTGTGTGTCTGTGTGTGTGTGTGTGTGTGTGTGTGTGTGTGTGTGTGTGTGTGTGTGTGTGTGTGTGTGTGTGTGTGTCGTTTTCTTGTAGGCATTTGTCTGCGTATGACCACGGCCAATGCGAACACATGGTCCTGGTCGGTTTGGCGAACGTCAACCATCCCCCGATGGAGTCCCCGTAGACATTCCTACATGTATTCACCGTCAGCTGATGATCTGCCGCACTCCACGGGCCAAAGTCTTCCCGTCCAATGAGAAGCCCAGGATCGAGGCCTGATCCCGACCAGCGACACATCAGTCGTGACAGATGGCAAGCGTAAACTATATTTGGATTTCACTCCAAGCTGTGACTGAACTAAACGCACCCAGGGTGGTGGTCCATCCACCGATGCGTAGTTTTAAACAATTCTAATCAATATTAAACTATTCTGTTTAATATGGAAAGGATTCGGAGGGACAGTCTCCAAACACAGGCTGTGGTATGCGGGCCTTCACTTAAATGGTCCGTGGAAAAGGAATGGACAGTTAGTCCTCGGCTTATGCAATACATTTCCCCTTTTTAAATACCAAACGGACTGTGCACGGCTCCGGGAATAGCCTTAACGCTGTCAGAACAGACACAATGCAGAGTAATTGGCTTGCGTGTCTCTGCTTGTGTTTACACAGGAAAAACAATGTGTTTCCAGCTGAGCTCTGTCTGTCACGTTTTAACACAATCTTAATCAACTCCCCCCCTCACCGCAGCATCCCACAGCAACCCCCCAACCCCGGGAGTGAATCGGAGGAAATTGAATTAAGAAATCCCATTCTTCATCCCGCCGCTGTGGCATGTTCTAGGACTTTGTCGCAGAGGACAAAAGACCCGAGCATAAATTTTATAAAAAGACGTTCCTTATGAAAAAATAAACTGAAAGAATATTGCACAGGAACTCCCAAGCCATCACTGTTGATGTTCACCATGGTCGTTGAACAAGCTAAGCTAGCCTGGACCGCTGCATTATATTACACAAGTTGGAAGAAAATTTGAAAATATACTGTATATATATATATATATATATATACAGTATATATACATATTTAGCTAACAATGCAGGGTGTTCCCTTAGTGAATCAAGCCTTGAATATTTTCTTTGTTCATTAAAAACCTTTAGTCACTCGAGTATTCTTAGTTACCATTGACCCTACACACACTCATTACATACACACACACACACCAACATACACAGTGACACACACACACACACACACACACACACACACACACACACACACACACACACACACACACACACACACACACCACACACACACACACACACACACACACACAATCACATGCACACACACACACACACACACACACACACACACACACACACACACACACACACACACACACACACACACACACACACACACACACACACACACACACACACACACACACACTAAGAGACAGGTGTGTTCATGTGATTATAAACCCCCTTCTCCCTTATGTCCTGTCACTCACCAACACACAAGACTGTCTCTCTCTCTCTGCCTCTCAGAACACACACACACACACACACACACACACACACACACACACACACACACACACACACACACACACACACACACACACACACACACACACACACACACACACACACACACACACACATACACAGAACGCACACACACACCCTCTGGCAGGATTTAGTCATGCATTAACAGCCCCTAAAGCTCCCCCCCGTGCACACGCCAGTATAGACTCTCAAACAAGTGGGCGATCCCCCCGATTATCTGCCCAGCAAGCAGGAGCTTCAGTCAGCGAACAAAGGGAATCTCCTTCTCTGGCTAAACCCCTTCGTCTCTCAGGTGCCTCCTCAAATCAACCGCACACACACGCACACGCACACCCGCGCACTCACACACACATGGAAGCGCACGCTTCCAAGTTACCAACGGCAACGGCTGGCTGTCAATCTAGTGTAATTGTGCTCCCTGTGAAAGACAACGCTAAACCGAACGCCGCGCGCGAGAGCCGGCCCCGCTTTAGCTCGAGTGGATAACTGGAGGGCACCCGTACCAAGGGACGCACCAACAACAGTGCCCCTAGCCCAGGGTGAAACTTTGGGTTCCCCCCCCTCACCAACAACAACAACACCAACACCACCACCACCCCCACCACCACCACCACCACTACACCCCCAGCCCCGTGGCTCCACCACTCCCAGTCCTGCTGTGTGGAAACGCGACCGGTCCTTTGAAATCCATCGTGTTGTCTTTTGAACTTTTGGAAAGAGAAACGCGTGTGTACGTGTTTAAAGCGACGATACCCTTGATGATGTTTAAAAAAAACACACAGTTAAAAGATATATGCGCTGACGTGCTTCAGATAGGAAGTGGCTAGAATAAGCACCGCTTTGTCCCTGAATCCCGCAGAGATTATTAACACCCAATAAAAAACAACCACAACGGCGTGAATGTTTGTTGAAGAAATACAGCGTACAACCGGCGGGCATTTTCTCCCTTACCAAAGTCGCTTTAATCCCAGGCAAGACCAGATGAGGGGGGACTCACCTCTCTCCTGTTCGGTGGTCAATTAGCCCCCTGTTGCCGCGTGCTTCCCGGTCCTGACCCCGCAAGCGTCTCCACTCCAATCGGAGGACCCCCCGTCTCCGGGCTCTGGAGCCTGAACTCAGATCAGATCAGCCGCTCAGACAAAGGGGGGCGGCGGGGGGGGGGGGGTTAGGGTGAGGGGGCGGTGGAGTCCGTCAGAGGGGATCAGGAGAATCCCAAAAAAGGGTGAAAAAAAAATGTGTTAAGGAGAGACAAAAGAGAAGATTAGAATAAAGGAAAGAAACTCTCTCTCTCACTCTCTCTCTCTCTGCACTGCTGCAGGACCGTGTTCTGTATCCAAGCTGCGGGAGCGCGGCCACTGGGAGAGAGTGACTGAGGGAGTGAGCCGTAGCGCTGGTCTGTAAGTAGGCGAGCGTGTGTGAGAGAGAAACAGAGAGAGAGAGAGAGAGAGAGAGAGAGAGAGAGAGAGAGAGAGAGAGAGAGAGAGGAGAGAGAGAGAGAGAGAGAGAGAGAGAGAGAGAGAGAGAGAGAGAGAGAGAGAGAGAGAGAGAGAGAGAGAGAGAGAGAGAGGGAGGGAGAGGAAGGATGAGAGGGTGTGAAAAGAGGGAGGAAACAGAGCGGGGAGGGGTCTGTGTGACTATGTTGGAGGAAGATTTTGATTTTATGTGAATGTAGGTTTTATATGGTTCCCCTGTGTGTGTGTGTGTGTGTGTGTGTGTGTGTGTGTGTGTGTGTGTGTGTGTGTGTGTGTGTGTGTGTGTGTGTGTGTGTGTGTGTGTGTGTGTGTGTGTGTGTGTGTGTGTGTGTGTGTGTGTGTGTTTTAGTATGTGTGTGTGTGTTTGTGTCTGACAGAGGCAAGTGAAAGAGGAAAGAAAACAGAATACCATTAAACTGCAATGCACACACCCACACACACATACATATATGTACACATCTAAAGTTTAATTGCATAATCTGCCTGCTTAAATAATTAATGAATAAAAAACATTAATTATTCCATATTCTACACTCCCACTTACATGCCCCACCATGCACTTCCCTGTTTAATTTTAATGAAACCTGCTTCGTCCTAATGACTGAGGTGGAGGTAATGGATTAATCAGGCTCAATATAGCCTTGAATATTGTTTAGTAAGTGATTTTTTTTCCCGCATTAATTATTTTGGTTAATGTAGCCGTCACAATGCCTGGTGATGCAACCTGCTATTAGATTCAGAATCTAAAATATTATCCCTTTATTGAAACATTTCCATAAATAAAAAAATAAATAAATGATATTAAACAAACCAATGTAAGCCAGGAGATATATTGGCTGTATCGTCCAGGGTATGTGCACGTTTATGCTGCCCATCATGTGTTATGTTACAATGTTAACTCGGAGCCCATCAGTGTGTTTGGCCACAATCTTGAACAGGTGGAAAGCCTAAAGGATTAATTATGGTTGCACGTCGACGCAACGCAAGGGGGTTTACGGGGTTCTCCGTTACGTCCTTGCGGCCACCGCAAGGGCCTGATGTGCGCCTCTCAAAAATGTCAACCTTGCGTCGAGGCGACGCAGCAGCAAGGGCTGTGGTGGGTCCACTATCTAGAACCCGACGCAGGACCAAAACGTGTTTACGAATGCGTTGACGTGAAGCGACGATGTCTGGTCATTGTGTCAACGTCCAACCATAACTCTACCTCTGGTGGGAAGCTGCCTCTCCTTTGACAGCGTTGTCTACAGAGCTGATTGAGGGTCAAATTCGTCATTGGTAAATAACAACAGACAAGGCAACACAATACCACCCACACCCTCAACCCATTCCCCTCTCTGCAGAGAAGCACAACTAGACCAATGGCTTCTCTAATTGCGCCATTGGTTCTTTCTGTCTGTCCTGTTAAATCACTACCTGACCGGGTGATTGATTGTTTTTCCTCCCTGGAGCGCTACCCTCCCCTGAGTCCTGCATCTCGTCTCTTTATCTCGGCCCGTCTCCAATCCACTCCGCTCCACC
>OLKM01001478.1:85000-131883 GCA_900291075.1 Melanogrammus aeglefinus
AGCCCTGTGAGCAGCCCGCGGGTATTGGAAACAGAGTGGATCTTTCTGTTCGTGAATACTCTCAATGGCTCCGGTAGCGCAGGTCAGAAGGACTCAAACCATCAGGCCGTGTTCTCCGGAACACCTCTTCCACTATGGCTACCGGTGTCGCCCTCCCCCCCTCAGACGGTCCACCTTCACTGGTCAGCTGGTCACCTCAAGCGATCCTACAAGTTTTTCAATTTGCTATGAATACACGCTAAAATTGGATAGAAACGCACACCGAGTGGAATATATGAATCCGTCGCCACTTAAAAGGGAATGTTTAGGAGGAGTACGAAGGCTGTGGTGGAGGTCTAATCGCTGCAGGTTGTTACAGAGCACCTATATCGACTGAAATGTTGACACACTGTTACCAACCCACCCAGCCGCACACACCATCACACCCCCGCCCCCGTACCCCCATCAGAGACAGGCCTCTTGATGCTTTTGGCGGGTCTTTCCTCATACATGGGAAGCGGATCCTCATATTTGCCTCCAAGACATCATTTCTTGTTAGGAAGCCGTAAACCCCCATCTTGAACGCAACGGGGTGTCACTTAACATCAGCAATTACAAGCTCCAATCATAAACCTCCTCAGCCATCTGAAAATGATTAGGATAAGCATTGCTGCTCCCCTGTTTGACCACAGCGGACCCCCCGGACACCCGCCGCTCCCCCACCTCCAACCCAAAAACAGACACACACTCTGTAAAACAACACTATGATGCAGAACCGGCGCTCGTCTTTACGACCTTCTTGATATCCGGAGTCAAGTAGCGGCGTTCTTGGGATTCTTATTCTTGTAAAGAACGTCATTCAGTGGGAGAGTTTAGAGATGAGAGGAATACTGAATACTGTTGGATACTGTGGATACTGTTTGCAGGTAGAATGGTGAAATGGCCTTTTTTCAGGACACTCACTTCATCAAATTTGTTCATCAAATTCGTTTTTTCTCTTGTTCAGTATAGATTGTGGGAACCGAGTACTTTCGACTCAAGTGGGTACTTGGAATCCAAAGTGAAGGAGTGCCATATTAGTTGTTTGATGCCTGTTAGGCCTAAGGCCTGTTTTAGCTGTAAAAAAAACAGATGAAAACAGAATGATTGCTGTTTTCATTTTGTAGTTTGCTGGGAATCAGCAGTTTGTCTGATCTATAACATCCTCTATCCAGAGTTGTGGTGGCAGACTACAATAACTTCTTGAAATCCCCTTATTGTGGAGATTCTAACCCCCCCCTCAGTCCTAGCACCCTGTTATTAAGCCTGAGGTCAGGACGGTCTACACACTTTCCCCATTAGATCATCCATTTAGAATAATATGTCACATCCCATTTGTGAATGGAGCATCAAAATAAATACTTAAAGAGACCTCAGATTGTCCCCTGTCAACTACGCGTTGTAGGCCGATAAAACAAACAAGTTGTTATTCAAAATAAAATGTTCCTATTTAAAAGCTGTAATCCTCCCGCAAGCTAAAAGGCCAAGCTCCATAGGTAAAGTGGAATGCTACTCAATAACATTCAATGGTTATGCATCTTCTTAAAACATGCAGACATTTCATCATGTAAAAGTAACTCGGCACTCAAATTGTAAAATGTGCCACATGGGGAAAGCACAGGGCTGTCTTGTTCGCCTTTGGTGCACAGGGAGACAGGCAGAGAGGCCATGTTGCAACAAAGGACAGATCTAGAAAATATTAACCAGGGCGGTCGTTTGAACCTCACTGCCATTCATCCTCGCCCATGTGTAAACAAAGTCCAGACTACACTGCAACCTGTCATTTGAATACTATAGAAGATCACTGGGTGCCAAGCTGTCAATCAAACAGACAGGACGCATCAATGCTGGGTGTTTTAACGGTTTTCTGAAGGTTGTTTTTCTCCAGGCATTGAAAAATACACTTTGTTCCTATCTGCAAAGGGGATGAATAGGAGAGAGATATCTTTGCTCAAGAAAATTAAAAATGAAAACAAACAACATTGCTGAAGGGCATGGCCACTTTCACACTCGAGACAACCACATTAATACCATCCACTTTTTCTCTTTGAATGTGACTAAATGGCTGTGTGTTGATTGCAACAGTTTATCCCGGGATATTAATATTAATGAATATATAATTGCATTTCCTGTGATTTAAATGAATAGCTTTTCCTTGCAAGAGCAACTGTGTCTTACTTTCTGTTTAAAGTCGTCACTGTTGACTTGGCCCAGAATACCTAACAGAGGGGGAAGAAAAGGAGAGTTTCTCTTTGCTGCAATCAATTCCACTCCAGAGCCACTGGCTAATATAGATCCTCTTCGTCTTCGTCCTCTTCCTCTTATTCTCAGCAGAGATGAGGATGAGGATGCCTTGCGTCACGGAGCACTGCATTGATTATCGGAGTACTATTGCGGAAATGCACGCAGGAACCCCTGGCGCAAAGAGGAGAGAAATCAAGATGGAGATCCAAGTAGGTGTGACTCGCTCAAGTCAACATTTTGACGTGGTTATTTCATCTTTTCTTGAAAAAAATATTTGTTAAAACAATACATATAAAAGGTAGGACCTTCACCAAAGTAATTGTCAAGATAACCGCTGGATAGACTCTAATTTTTTTAGCTGTGAATTGTGTAAACCAAACCAAAGCTTTGAACCAACAACTCGAAGCAGTTGTTTGTCAGCCAAAAATGACAGTTAGAACAGGGATGAGCGATGGCAAAGAGAATGCGAGAGGCTATGACTACACAACAAAGGCTTCCCAGAAGACCCACACAGCTCTGGCTGTAATACATTTATAGGCATATAAGGGTTTTCTATCAATGATGAATGAATCTCGATTCGAGTTTTGGCTTGGATGAGTGCGTACCCATCTGAAACGTCAAGCTGATCCTCCTAGTTTGCAGAGCCACATGGCAGTTAACTGTTGAAGAGTCTTCATCAGGGATTTCCACTAATGAAACATGACCGAGTTTGTACTCCTTTGTGTAGACCTTCTAGGCGTAGCTACACATGTTATCTTTAAATAGTAGCTTCCAGGTGTCCTTTCGTGTTAAAAACCTTTTGATTGATTTCTACCACGTTGGCAAAAAAACCGTAACATATGGAACGCTGCGTGCAACTGTTCCTCTGAGGTCCATGGGAGAACCAGAAACAAACGCTCAATTCGTTCATTTCCCTGCGTTTCCAAGACAACGAGCCCAGACCTGCTTCTTAAAGTGCCAATCCTAAAGTTCATGCATCATTGTGTTCGCCCAACTTTATCCGAAGAGGAAATTGCCCAGAGAGCACCAGTTTAATAGAAGCACCTTGTGTCATTTGGGACTAATTCCCACAGGAATCGGTTTCAGATAATACAATGGTAAAACTATCAAAGAAAATGTATGATTCATGACCAATTCTCTCTGGAAAATAGGTTTCAGAGGTGATCATGTCTATTCAGGCAATGTCAAGATAAAAAGCCTGCATCAGACAAAAAGTGAGTGGAAGATTCAAAAATATATTTTACGCCACCTAACTAGCTGTAGGCTACAGTGTACGAGAATGAAGATGCCTCAAACCATAACCCTATGAAAAGTAGTCCTTAACAGTCTGGATATTATCTCATGTATTTTCTTTTTATCGGCACCATCAAAATGAAGGACATCACCGCGAGACATCTTCCCTGGATGTACCCAAAAGAAAAGAGGGTTTTATGGTTAAATGTGATGAGTTCTCCCCATCTGTCTGTTGTTCTGCTGTCCGCAAAAGTCAGCCAGAAGGCAGAAGCGGCAGTTATTCTCATTCTCATGTGGTTCACCTTGGAAACCTGCGAGAATATATTACTTGTTTGTTAGTTGTTCAGGGTTCCGCTAACTAGCCAGTCTTACTGTTAGCCGGTCTTTCCACACTGAAACACTGTACACTGTACACTGTACACACACACACACACACACACACACACACACACACACACACACACACACACACACACACACACACACACACACACACACACACACACACACACACACACACACACACACACACACGCACACACACACACACACACACACACATTGCCTTGCCTCATTAAGTCAACCTTCAGTGTGTTTTATTTGTCAGTTTAAAAAAGGAAAAATACATAACGTTTCCCTTTAATCTTATGTTCCTGCTGCCCTAATTTGTCACTTTCATGCGCCGGTTTTGTGACAATTACAAACGACTCTTGGCAGGTGCACAGAAGACGTTTAATAAAAGCATTACAATGGAAATCTTCCGGGCCAAAGTAAGGGCTCTTGTGATGAGTCAAACGTAACACACCTGGACAGCTGGCCCGTGGTTCCCCTGGTGATTCACAGCCCGCCGACCCAATGTGCCGCTTGAACGGAGCCATAGATCTTCCTCTTGAAGATATGACCTTCTAAATCTGCTGCTGATCGGAGCATGGCACACTGCACCCACCTCAAATAGGAAACCCAACAGGCAATGTATCAGCCTGTGTTCAACAGACATTATTCATTCCGGCATGCACTTTGACAAGATATATAAGTTGCTTGCCCAATAACTGATTGGCTGAAAAGGTGATCATTGGTGTCCGGCCAAAACATATTGTAAAGGCTTTTCTATGAAAATGTCAAAATGACATATTTTTATTTATATAATGTCATGTCATACTACTTTTAAATTAGAATGTTGCATTAGGAGATAATGGTTGTTAAGTGTCTCTTTATAACAAATACAGCAAAGCTGAAAATGTATTGCTATTTTTAATCACATGCATCTTACGCGTAAAAGTCCATCAATCATTTTGGGTTGAGTTATAATCAATAAACTAGATTTGAACGATTTGATTATTGATTGTTAGGTATAGTTACTTATAGATAGCCTATTTATGTATTTTTGTGTGTACATGCCTTTATGGACAGGAGAGTGGAGCGAGCCGGGTAGGAGGGTTGAAACAGAGAGGGACTGAGCTGTAGCATGGGACCGCAGGTGGGAAACCAACCTGCGACGAGTCGTGCCGCCCCTGTGGTCAGCGAGAGGGTGGAGATGGTGACGTCTCTCCAGGAGGTGAAGTGGTTCTGCAGACCGGCTATCGATTACGTGCCCGATGACACGCCTCGTCATGTTGTTGTTGTTGTTGTTGTTGTTGTTGTGTTTATCGACAATCTGAGTAACAGCGATTCAGCGTGATTATGATTAGTGGTTAGGCAGCCCCTCTGCCCCATGGAGGCACACAATTATACCAACCGGATGGGGGGCTGCGGGTCTGTGTGTTTCTGCGTGTGGTTTTGTTTCTGTGTGTGTGTTTAGTCATGTGTGTTTGTGTCTGTGTGTGTGTTTCTGCTTTAGGCGTGTGTGTGTGTGTGTGTGTGTGTGTGTGTGTGTGTGTGTGTGTGTGTGTGTGTGTGTGTGTGTGTGTGTGTGTGTGTGTGTGTGTGTGTGTGTGTGTGTGTGTGAGCTGACCTTTGACCTCAGCGGTGTGTGTATCAGGACACATGATAGGTCGGGCTCTCTATCTGCACCTCCGTCTGATCTATATTCCCCGCTGAGGGCAGTGTATTGATACCTCTTCACCTCGGCTGGGGTATCATCCATCAGAACGATAACGTGGTTAACAGACTGCCTGACGTTTAAACCAATGGAATAGGCTACTAAACGTTAAAGGGATTTTTGATGACCCGTTATATGTGCTCACTTAGTTGAATCGAGCACAGCTGGGTTTCTAACAGACAGACCCTGGCGTTCCTGAAATAGACACGCCAAAACCTGGGACCGCCATACCAACTGATAAACAAAAATAGCTCCCAGTAGGAAGCTGTAAACATTTTTTGTAGGTTTATTTAGGAGATTCCCAAAATACTTGACAACTTAACAAATGGGCTCGTTTCCCTTGTCGTTTAATAACAATAACAGAGAGAAATGCAAACCAACCGGGACTGCATTTCTGAAGCGATACGTTTTCTGAGAAGCGATACGTTTTTGCTGCCCTGTTGATGAGTCGGTCACACATTCATCAATACAAATAGATACTAAAGGTAATGATACAACTTTGCCCAAGGTTGTATGCAAAGTCTTCCCCGGTTATGGACAGCCCAATTAGTGTCATCAACCATTTAACCATCATCTCATGGTACTTATTTTAATGGAGCAACAGCAGCAGCTGGTAAGACATAGGATGAGTCTCACAAACTGCTCATTCGATTACTGTCCTCACACGGCCTCAGGCTCCTCCCCACTCAACTTAGATTTGTCGTCCTTTGCATGGGGCGTTACACTCACACACATTCACGCGCACACACACACACACACAAACACACAAACAAAAACACAATGCAGGCATGATAGCACAAACACTGCATGCACACGCACACATCATCCACAATCATTCACAAGACAACATTTTTGGTGAGAACAAATAAAACATCATGAAACAAAATCAGTGGCATGCAAGCCAAGGCCATTATAGCCTGAGGGAATATATAGATGGTAAGCCTACATTAATGATGTTTTACAATTCATTAATAAAATTGCTGTATGGTGTGGGTTGGATTGCGCGGACATAGTGACCAAAGTGTTGCTTCTTGAGAGCTTGAAATAAACACTATGATGCATATGGGCTACCAAAAGCTCTATGTAGGTGTTGGTAATCATTAGGAGTTGAGAACGCACTTCTGGGGTGACGGACTGGCGGTTATGTGTAAAAATAGAGCAGTAGTAATAAAAGTAATAGAACTATGAACCATAGGAATTACACAATCGTTTAAATTCAGTCATTTAGCAGACATTTTTATCAAAGCGACTTCCACATAAGACTTAGAACAATGGAGCAATCAAAAGGGTAAGAAGCTCTGAAATAATTAAAACTAACTAGACAGACGTCAGACTCTGCAATAAAATAGAAACATGTTAATTATTATGAAGCCAAATAAAAAAGAAACGACCCATCATATAAAATGAAATTAACCCCAAGCAACTGATTTCCCTCACAGTGCAAGAACTTGCAGACTCCAGACTATGAGCCCTTCCTTGTAAGCCACGTTTAATTTGCCTAAGAAGCGACCAAATGCTCCAGCAAGTAAATGGCCAGTCAGAGGTCTCATCCTCAATCATTGAGCAGCAATCTAGATTTGTCAAGAGCCTGAGGCCGGCCAAGACAGAGTGGTGCGAGGCAGATTAAAAGCATAGGCTGATTGCCCACAAAGGACCAACAACAAATCATTTACTGGGATTTGTATTGAGCAGGGGACTTGATTCACAGGCTACGTCAATCCTCTCCTGCGTTAAATTAGTTGGAGCTTTTTCCCTCAGTTTTTGTCCAAATAAAAGTAAAGGTAATAAAACATTAATATCATTTTAATTATTATTTTGATGCGAACACTAATGGTAAACAGCCCACAAAATCACAGGGGGGTGTGGGGAAGCCTGGGGAGGAAAGGCAGAACATGCAGGTACACTGTGTACTATTTCGTAGCCGATATTTGGGATAATTGCTTTTGATGCCAAGGGAGACGAACCGATTATGTTTTTCATTTTTTTTGTGGTCCCAAGTATGCAGCATGCTATTATGCATGAAATGATCAAAGGTAACACATATACATGTTATTAAGAAGCAGGTTCTGATTAGAAAGGTTACACAGTATGTTATTAAGAAGCAGGTAGTGGTTGGAAAGTGAACACAGTGACACTTGTGTCACTAAGGAACATTAAAGTGGCAATTACAAAGATGCATGTCACATTCTCTTTGGCGGAACCTTTTGGAAGAAACAGCACGTGGTCACACACAGAAGAGCGAATATGTTGGTGTAGCTTCTGCTAGGCGATGGCAAATGCGCCACTTACTAGGCCGCTTGAGATTTGAATGCTTGATTTGAAAATCGCAACCGACACCCAGTTCGTAACATTTATAATAACTCAAAAGAAAGGTCTTTCCTCTGTTGGCCATAGGCTGAATCCCCCTTGTGTTACCTCATTCGGTGATATAGGACTCTGTGATCCTTGACTTAACTGACATTTATTTAAATGGAACTCTTTGGAGAACACAACTTGAAGGTGCAGGTTAGGCATTTTGCTCCTCAGGTAGGCTGTGGACCGGCTGAGAGTTCAACAGGCTAATTACAACGCTAACCCACTCTTCATTTAGAGTAAAAACAAATCCACTCTCATATAAGCCACAGAGAAAGTGTCCAGACGCGATAGAATATGCCCTTCTTAATAATACAGTAAAACAGAGCCACCCCCGGTAGAAGGAACACAACCCTGCATTTAGCAGCACTTCAATGCAGGCGAACACACCGACGTTGAACTACATGGCATCTTCTAGACTTTCTGACCGCTACGTGTGTCTACTGGCTCAAAGTGATAATGTGATGGTGCTTAGATCCGGCACGTGGACACATTGCACCGGTTTCAGGGTAAGCCTTGGTGGAAAAATGTAAGTGCCCACTGTGATCTCTCTCCTCCTGTGTTTTTATGATCTCTATGGTAACCGTGGCCCCTCCTGGTCGTTACCTGCGATGAGGTGAACCGAGGGAGATAAGTGTAGTGTACTAGCAGCCTGTTTGTTCAGTTTCCGTCTTCTTCGACAATGTTTGCTCTGTCCTGGTCTCTTTTTGTAAACAGCGACCTTAATGGTAGTGTTTGCAGTTGCCCGCTTGCAAAGAGTGCATTATATCAATCGCTCACAACAACAGATCAATCCACATACCTCAGGGAGCATGAATGAGGAACACAGGAATGAGATATAATTGATTACATAACGTTAATAAGCTCAAGAGAGGAGGGGGTGAGCATCGACAGGCCTCTATATTAACACTAAGCGTGGAAATAATCAAAACGGGAATAGATTAATCTGCCGTTGCAGCACAATACCTTATGACACGTCTAATGTGATACAGAAAAGCCCATTTACTCACAGCGACCTTAATCAACAGCTTCACCTGCAGTAACCTCTAGGCAACTAGCACTAACTAACCTTAATAAGCACATTAGCCGTCACCTTAATAAGAACGTTAGCACTAACCATAATAAGGCTTTTAGCACCTGTTAGCCATAATAAGCACCTTCACTAGTACTAACCTTAATAAGCACATTAGCACTAACCTTAATAAGCACCTAGCACTAACTTTATGAGCACTTTCACTAGCACTAACCTTAATTGCAGTAGTACTAAACTAGTTGCATTAGTAACAGTAGTACTAACTAGACTACTTGCACTAGTAGCAGTTGTAGTATACTAGTTGTATTATAGTGGTATTTGTAGCAGTAGTAGTACACTAGTTGTGATAGTAGCAGTAGTGGTAGACTAATTGTAGTAGTAGCAGTAGTGGTAGACTAGTTGTGTAGCAGTACACTGAGGCGTGGTTGACAAACAGTAGGTGACAGCACACGCGCGTCCGCTAAACCACATCAAGCTAGGAGTCTGTTTCCTCTGAAGCATGCAACACATCACATGCCCCGACAGATTGACCAAGCAGAGATTCATCTGTCCGACTGGTGACGCCAGATAGGACGTGACAGACTTCTACTACATTCAGTCAACAGTAAACCACAGGCCTCATGTCCTCACTTCAACACAACGCACTACGGGATCATTTTAAGTGGCGGTGTACGTCATCACCCCATCTAATTGTCGAACTGTTTGGATTCGTCGAGGCACAGTGAACCAGAGATTCTAATGTCTTGTCGTCTCCGTGCAAATGAGATAACAGGTCCGTGCGTTGCCATTTATATAAATCTGCATAAGTGTGTGCTTGTTCCGCCGCACTAAGACTAAGGTGCTGCTTTTACTTAGGATCCCACAAACAGAAATGCAATTAGCAGTGTTTGTGTTTTAAGGGGCCTCTCTTTGATGTTTACAAAGAGAAAATGTTTAAAGAGGAACGCGAGAGGTCTGTGTGCGGTGGCACCCGAGGTACCGGGTTGCCATGGCAGGGGCTGACGCACAAGCTACGCACAAAAAAACACGCAAACACACACACATGAATATATGCACACACAGACAAACATACAGAGCACACTAATACACCGACTGGCACACAAACAATCATAAAAAAGGACGCTAATTTACTCACACACACACACACACGCACACACATTTACTCACACGTAGACATTTTTGATAACTTTTGCGCGCACACGCACACACACACATAGCTTGGCAGTCTCTGCAAGTCAAGGTAATTTGGCGAGATCCATTTTTGTACACTGAAACT
Organism: Melanogrammus aeglefinus; assembly: GCA_900291075.1. Taxonomy (NCBI): domain Eukaryota; kingdom Metazoa; phylum Chordata; class Actinopteri; order Gadiformes; family Gadidae; genus Melanogrammus; species Melanogrammus aeglefinus. The sequence goes on from OLKM01001478.1 coordinate 95,195, forward strand.
CGGGGCGCAGATGGTGGCGGGAGAAGGAAGGCATATAGCTCAGAGGTTGGCAGAGGTGTGTGTGTGGGGGGGAAGGGGGCGGGCTGTGGGGGAGGTGGTGAGACTGGCGTTGGAGGGTGGGGTGGGAGGCTATGTGTGGAACAGAGCCTGGGGCCCCAGAAGGGGTGGTTGGTTGTTAGCCCCACCACCTTCGACCCTCCAACACACTTCTATTATTTTGGAAGAGAACAACAACAGCCACAGAAGAAGGCAAGGAGTGAGTGGGGCGCTTCTGAGCGCTGCTCAAAGAAAGAAGGATCACTTCTTTGAGCCCGGGCTTCTTTGAGCTCGCCTTTGATTGCCCCTCATTTGTTTGATGCACCCGACTGTCCTGCTAAGCGTTCAACAATGTTGAAGTTTTAGAAGCATATTGTTGGTTGATGTGTTCAAATGCATTGTGGTACCTAGGAGAGTGCACCATTAATAACATATTAATCAAATATTGATTTTGGTATCTGCAACAAACTAATCGTTGAAAGTTAGCATTCATCTATTAAAAAATGCTGAATAAATACACAAATGTGAAATATATGTGAAAAGCCATTGCTTTATTATATTATATATGGCAATCAGGGGGATCATTCATCACAATAATAACTCTGGACATTTATGTGTACAGTCCTAGACACGATCGCAGCAAGAGTCAGACTTCCTCCAGTGGACGATTGACACAGAATTCAGGGTGAGAGGGCTGGATGGAGCCAAGATCTATTCCTGGAAATGGATGCTTCTGCTTTTTAATCATCAATTAGTCTGGAAATAACCACAGGCACAGAGCTGGTGTCCAAGATGAAGTGGCATACTTGCATGTGTCACACATCCACTTATCAATAATGTAGGCTAGTACACATCAATGTATGCCGTCATGATTATTTTAACCCCGAAAGTGACATTGTGACAGGACTGATGAGATACAAGGGATAGTTTAGTCAGCTGTCTCCTCTTAAGTCAGACGTCGGGCGAATTTAGACTTCCATTTATGGACTGGTTTTCGGAGGAATGTACCATATGTAGGGGAGTGTGAGGGGGGTGTTGGGTTGAGGAAAGCTCTTTAAACATTCCATCGTATACGGATGCTACATCTAAATAGTGTCAATGTTTGAAGTTATTTCTTACTTAATTTAGGTTTTTTGGATCCATATTAATTAATTATTAGACTTGATTGATTTGACTAATTAATTAAACAGCAGGAATTGCCTGCTATTTGGAAGGAGTCCACTTCAACAAAAAAATCCACATTATGAAAGACATATCATACTTTCATACAATAAAAACATTGACACCTCTCATTGGTTCACAAGGAAGGGCACCGATCATTTTGTTGGTTTTATCCTTAAGGCAGAAAAGCGAGAGAAAGGTATTTGGAAAGATAATTTCTCCTATTCCAATAAACCTCCCCATGACATGGCTTTTGTCTGTGCCAATGGTAATTTAGACATTTTTAACCAAAGAGCAAATTTTCATGAGGACTCACTCCTCCTCCCACCCAAAAAAACCCAGAAGGAGAAGGAGAAAGAGGAGAAAATGTGTTTGTTCAAAAGGAAGGGGAAATTTGAACCATGTGTGCTACCCCCCACTTCTTCGTCGTAAAAAGCAGTTTTGGATATTTCTATTTTTTAACAATGCAGTAATCGGCCTTGTTGTGGCTAATAAACGTGGTATCTACTCTTTGTTGTTCAATAAACATTGCAGCGATTAGACAATGGCAGAACACGTAACTTGGACCAATGAATCAATCTAGCATTGTGCTTTTTAACTAGGGTTATACTAAGTGCACTGTTGCTTGACCATCTATAAAAATCTGCCTTCAGATTGTCCATTTTTAATACATATTTGTAACATGGCTGGGATCTAAACTATTGCCCATAATAAACCATGCCCTATAATCAAATGTATTTGCATTCCATACAAACGGATGACATTGGTTTCATAATTTCCCCCTCGAAGATTCCCTTTGTGATAAACCAGTTTTGTTATCTTTCTTTTCTCTGTCAGCAACAGACCATGTTTCCATGGAAACCGGACTGCCGAAAGCCAGCTGTCCAAAGTGAGATAACATGGCAAGCTGAGTTGTGAGAAAGACTTATAGATTCCCGGTATAGTTCCATAAGTTACCAGCTAGGTTTAGTGTTGGCATCGGTTGTCCGTGTTTACCTAACTATCTATAGCTTCTGTTTACTATACCATTTAGCAGAAGCATTTATCCAAAGCGACTTGCATTCAGAAACATGTCATTAAGAACTGAGTAAACTCGCACTTTGTCATTAATGAGTAAGTTAACTTGTACTTTGTCGTTAATGAGCAAGTAAGCCCCACTTGCTCATTAATGGCATCGCGCTACACGAAAATCACAATGTGTTTTTGTTGGGTTGTGTGGATGTGTGTTGGTTCCCAAACTAAATGGCTCATCTAAAGTCCTGTCTGAACTGGAAATAATTCTGAACAGTAAAAAAAAGAATGTTTCCCCAGAAAAGGCCAGTTTAACTGCAAATATAGAAACGCTATATTTCCCTTCAGTCATGTTGTAATCAATCAGCAGAAACACTCTACATTTACATTTTTGCATTACGCCATGTCGCCATCACCTAATTTTTCAGTGTTTAGCACGCGTCTTGTCAGTGTGTCATTACATTGTGCCAATGTGTGCCCTATGGCATGGGTTTTTTTAGATAGAACGCCATCTGTTTGTTCTATGTTCTCCGAGTGCCGGAAGAACCCAAATGCTTGTGTTTGTAATGTAGAAACAGCTAGCCCTGGATATTTACATTCCTATCCCTAAAGGCTCGAACGTGTTTGGCAAGCTGTGTCTCAGCTCTGGCGTTAAATAAACCGGCATTAAAACGTAGAATGTATCCCCTTTGAACACAAACCTAGGGCTTCCTACCGACCCCTGCATTTGACACACGCAAAGGAATCCTTTGAACCTGACCCCCTGTCTGCAGGTGAGGCTGATGCACACTTCCGGGCAATCTCTGTGAGGAAAACAACGGCAATAGCATAGGAGAACGTGTGCATTGCTTTCCTTCTGAATAAATCAACGTCTACTAAGTTGCCATGACAACCAAACTGACTTGAGGGCCCTTGGTCTGTTTGAGTTTGTGGCTGAAAAGCCTTATATTTCCTCTGCAATCTGTCTGGGAGATTTATTGCACGAGGAAAAACATGCAATATCGATTCTACGCCCTTCCTGGAAAGGGTCAAAGATCTCACATGTCATAACATGTCTTTGTTGGTTCAATATTAATATGAGGGGTGTTAGAGCTACTTAACGTGCTCATTGTTATATATTCAATGCAATACTAGAAGGAATTGCGTTTCTTTCATTTTTTTCCTGCTTCACTGCTAAGCCGACACATATTCTGCAATACCTTGTGTTCAATAACTGCTGAGCCTAAGATACGGGCATACCATTCAAAAAATTGTTAAGGTTCTGACACCCTGGCCTCGGTCAACCAATAGCAAACCTTGACCGAGTTACCGCGTACAGGCACTTGTTGAAGCGTGTTAGAAAATGAGCCTTGTTTCAAGGCCATAATCCGCCTGCTAATATGCACTCCATGAACGTAATAACCCGCTACTTGACTCCTGATATCCTTACGACTTGACTCCCATTCAGGGCTTTCTTTTTGACTGTTTAGGGCTTCGGCTATTGCTTGGCTGAGAAGGAAGCCAAAGGAAACCCAAAAAAGCACTGTTCTGCTTCTTTTCATGTGACAGTTTCAACGACTCCCCCGCTGTCTCGCACTCTGCCAAAGGAGGACATGAAGAGGAATGAGCAGCCACGTCTTCGGGGGGCTGCCGTGGCCAGTCATGTGCGGAAGGAAGGAACACAGGCCATTATTAGTAACACGCACGCACCCAACAGCAGAAAACGGGGAGAGGTGAACTGAGCCAGAATTGGATTTGAGTCGGTCTCCGTATTTGCTGGCAGCACTAAACGGAATCAAACGGAAGCAACATCCAACTCTACTCAAAGTTATATTCTATCCTCAACACTTCGACAGTGGGGTCGATTTCAAATAGACGACGGACACACACATATTTAATTGATTTTTAATAATGGGATTCATTGGCACGTTATCCTGTTGTAGCCTAGGCACGGATCCTGACAGCTGAAGGACGTCTCGACGGCAACAACAATGTGAGCCAAGTAGGACGGGGGTTCAAAACCATATACGATGTGCACAAACACAGGCTCCATGATGTCATGATGCAACCACAAACAAACAAGAGCCCGACACAGCAGGTGGGCTTTATGCTGGTGATCCTGATACTGCCAATACTACCGAACTCAGTGGTGGCAGATCCATGGAGGATAACGAGAGAGCCTGTGGCCCCTTGGACTCCCGGGTCCTGCCTGTTCCTGCCTCTTCTGTTTAATTATGAACATCTAATTAAAATGACCTTCATCTCGCATGGCTTGCATCACAGAAGGCAAACACGTGGTACACGCACACACACGCACGCACGCACACGCACATACACACCAACACACACACACACACACACACACACACACACACACACACACACACACACACACACACACACACACACACACACACACACACACACACACACACACACACACACACACACACACACACACACACACACACACACACACACACACGCTGACATTTTAATATCGATCTCCACGGCCGCCACGAGAGGGAAAGATCACGACGCTCGTGAGACGCAGGAAACGCGTCGGGATGAGTGGGTGACAAACGACAGGGACACAAATAGTGGCACGATGTCAAAAGGCCAAAACGTGACATCCCGGGATAAACCGCACAAGGGCTCTGCGGTTTTATTTCCCCCCCCCCCCCACCTGCATGGGGTGAGAGGTAGGAGCAGCGGGGTGGCAGCGGCCTGAATGCCACGTCTGCCTCACCGGGGCGGGCCGTCGGGGGTGCATTGACAAGCCTACAATGCACTGAGACTCTGCAAGGCCCATAATAAAAGTACCAAGCCTCAGACAGCAACACAATAGCAACTGTCATATGCTCACCTAGGCACATCACTACTCTTTGGACTCTTGTGTTTCTGGATGCGCACGCGCGTGCGCATGTGTGTGTGTGTGTGTGTGCACTACTTGTCTATATAGATAAGAGGATGCGAGGTACCTGAAGCCGTTTCTCTCCTGCTGAGAGAATCCTCCACAACAGCTGGGTTAGATTTTCTCTCTCCCCACCCGGCCATCTTCTTTTAAAGGAATATTCCCTTTTGTTCAGTCGACTGCCTGTCGTTCTCCCTTCATTAGGCCCTGGGAATAAAATAAAGAATGTCATGATGAGCACGCCTGACAACCTGCTGGATAAAGATACAGTAGCTGCTTCTTTCCTGTAATCAAGGCAATAGTGTTTCCTAGCCAGGTGCGTTCCCTAGATTCACACACATTCGCCACGCCATCGATTCGTGTTATTTGTTTATTTCATCAAGTCGAGGAGGACGAATTTGAGGAAGAAAGAATGTTGTAATTACGGAGGGATTATACATTACCTCTGACATTTGCAGAACATTTTTAGTTTGATGTGTATTAATTACCAAGCGAGGTACTCTTTTTAGCACCTAATCAGCCCGTGGTGGATTAGCCCAGGCTCATGCAAAATGTATTTCATGATTTCAGACTGCGTGGAAGCAGGCCATGATTAACCAGACCGCCAGATAAAATGCAGACCGATGTTACTATGTTCCGCATGCGTTATACTATTTGCCTCTGTTTAGAGGCATCACGATCAAATGCTAGGCTGTCCGAAATAAAACATGTGCACAAATTTCAAGTTATAGTTAAAGGTATGATTTCAAAATCGTTCTACTTTCGTCTGTCGTATGAAGTATTAAGCCAGTGTCACACGTTTCACTGTGACTGACCTTTTGTAGTGAGAGAATTAAGTCGCAGGGCAGGTCTATTTATACAGCGACATCCCATTGCTTACATGTTACATTGTCGTACCCTCCTCAGATTTATAACGCAATGCCTTCACCTCAGATGCCAAACAAATCAAGGAAGCCTGAATTCTGAATTGAGAAAAAGTATTTGACCAATTTTGAAAATTGTCCCTTTGCATTCTTCATAAACCTCATGCACCAAGCAGGCTACAGGCAAATTGCCCCAAACATGAGTTAATGCATTGCTATTATTTGCACCATGAATTGTGAAATACATGGGCAGTAGAAATGACTATAGCAAATGTTTGCAATAGTAATTTCCTTGTGCGACAAAAGTGTTCCCACCTCTTCTATCACCACGTCAAGTGTGATGAAAGTTACCTTTACAGCCGCTATACTTAAAGGGCACATCCAGTTACGAATACATAGCAGCATACGTACAACTGAGGGCGCATCTTCTAAAAAGAATCACATCACCAGCATTCTGCTAGCGGGTCCTTTAAATAGAACATAAAACTGCTCAAGAGCGACAGTTAAAGAATGAAGCATGAAACATTAAGATAGAGTACACTCTACCGAGGTATGCCATACACACAGTATAGTGTGGTACGTTGTACCAAATCATGATGGTTCTCTCAGGAGAATATGGATTCTCGTAGGCTTATCTTTACCTCCTTTATAGCCATCAGCCATGAAGGGAGAGTGGGGTGAGACACAATGAGTACATCATTGAATAATGATGTACTTTTGTTGTTGAATTAAATCCGAACTGAAAGCGCAGGCGTAGAACCGAGCACAAAACCCAAATAAAGGAGCAGGAGCTAGACATCTCCGGCTCCAGGAACCAAGATAATGTGTTATGATTTAGGTGTCAAGAAGACTAGATGACCAGAGCTCCTTACAAGGAATTTCTGGGTGGTTTCAGTGATTCATCGGTCAAGTTTCCTTCATTGGTACGATTCATTTTTTCCTGACCGGGTACTATTTGTTCTCCAGAAAGAGGTCAGCGATAAGGTAAACCAGCTTGCTGAAAAAAAAACACGGTCTTGCTCAGTAACCAAAGCTGAATTTCAGAGCCTGTGGTATTGCCGAGTTCATACAGACCAGAGTGTTCTTTAAAATCGACGCCATGTCCAGCATGACTTGCCTCCCGATTTGAATCCTGTGCATCTTGAGTCACAAATGAAGTCTGAGTCACAAATGAAGCATCACAGCATATCTTGGAGCCTGTACACACTTTGACGTCCAACTAGGGATGGACAGGTTCCACGTTCATCATAGCGTCTGCTTAACACTCGACTGAGGCGCCAGCCGTGGCTCAAACAGAACTGGGGTTCAGGGGTTGCAGGTTCAGTTAAGTTCCTATGTTTGGATGGAGGGAGCAATAAACCTCGAGACACAACTGGAGTCCAGACCTAATGAATGAACTCACAGGTCTGATAAGGTGGCTGGCAAACAACGCTCCATCTTCTCTGCTTTAATGATCTCCCTTATGTGCTTTGGCAGCCGTGCTGTGTGAATAAGAATCTGTTTTCAAAGACTCGAAGATATGCAGTTTGACACCGCCAAAATCACTCGGGCAACCATCCATCCAGTCAAAAAAAAAAACCGCCAGATGTTGTTTTAATGTAATGTTCGGAAAAGTATTGTTTTTTCAGTAGGGTCAGATCCCTTGGTCATAAACTCTTTTCAACTCTGAACTTTAAATATTAAGCTTCTGGCCTTGACTCATTTACCAAAGAGATCAAAGCCCGTTCTCTGGACAGTAGTCTGCCGTCGGGGGGGAAAGGCTTTCGCGGTGCTCTTTGGTTAGCTTGATTTCCCAAACCGCCGGACAAGGAAGAACTTTTCCCACGTGACCACGGCCGCAGACGTTTTAAGCGCTATTTGTTGCTCTCTCCAAGACCCTGTTTTGAGCAGTCACATCAAGCCCTCCCACTCTCTGTTGGATTCACAAAGGGAAAGGGAGAACAGAATACTCTCTCAACTGAACAAAGGAATAGGGGGGGGGGGATCTCACCATCTTTTGAATAACAATGAAGAAATCAATAACGTGGCTGGTTTTCACATTTATAAGTGGTTCTTGTAATTTTTTTTTCTCGACATTCAAATGCTTTTAGCAAACAAGCTCAACCAATCCAAAAGCATATTAGCAGATAAGGTCAATGCCTTTGGTGTGTCGGGTGCCACTTCACAATCTGCTAGTGCTTCCCGGAGCCACTCAGAGTGGATTAGCGGGTCAATCAACAGCCTTTGATCAACAAACAGGCTTAGAAGTGACAGGACACTCAGTTCCCCAGGGCTAATTATCTTGAGGGTATCACTAGGGCAATGACAATACCAGTGTCGAAGACTTTAAGCTTTTTTTGTTTGCACGTGCTGACTGTCACAACAAATGCATTGGATAACAATGTTGTGTTTTGGAGAGGGATTTGATCCGATGGATCATAATGTGTGCCCAGAGAAGCAGGACCACATTTTCCAGGCAATATTATTTCTGGTTTAGCCTGTTCAAAGTGAAACCAGAAAGGGTTCAATTCCAGACTCACATGACCAATTTAGGCATATTCCACATTTTCTATGGCGAAAGACACGTTTCGCATTTTATAACTTTTACAAAGGGAACATTGAGAAAATCACATTGGGACAGATGTTTGGCAAGACATATCTATAAAATGTATCTAAATGTTGAGATGATTTCTTTGGAGTGCATGCTAGTCTTTGGAGTCAGAAAACACAACTGTTTACTGTGTCAATAACAATAGAAAAAGTCGGTGTTGAAAAGTGGATATGGACCCAAAAGATATAGTAAAATATCAGGATACTAAGGGGTTGAGCAACCACTTTCAAATCTCCTGCACACTATTCTAATGTCTAATGGATATCTAATTATGTTAGTCGAATATGATATCCTAATCTGAATTTGATGTAATTTATTGTCTAGAAATGTCAGTTACTCCGAGCTCTTCGACCGTGCTAATGGATTTGTACGACTTGGGGAAAAGGATCAGAAGTCAATTGTCTATTTCCGTTATTTAATCATCATAAGTAGCTTTTCTATAAGCCTGAATGAAAGTCAAGCTTACAGGTTGAAGAAATGTATTCAAATTGGTTGACATAAAGATATTATTATTTCATTGGAACAATACACAGTCAAGACAATACTATGATTTTTTTTCTTATCTTATCATTTTTTATATCTTTTAGTCTTTTACACATTTATACTAACGAGTTACACTTGCTTTTAGTACATTTTCCACTGTGAAATTGAGAAAGATGACACATCACAATCATCAAATGCTTTCTTCCCCGACTCTTCGAGCACAAACAAGGTGATCTCAAAGGGAAACCGGATGCATCCATCCAGCGTCGTTCTTCACCCAGCCTTCAGCTAGGCATAGGGCTGATTAGTGTGCGGCGGTCTTGACCTCGTACACGACCACCACCACCTCCGGCTCCGGAGCCCACCGTGATGAAAGGATGGGCTTGGCCTCGCCTGCATGCAGTGTATAAATAATGCAGCCAGAAGGGGCGTGCGCCTGTGGACATCCATGTATGTCAGAGGACACTGAAGGAGAGTGAGGTTCAGAGCCATCCTCCATAACCATAGAGCCTACCATGAGTGGGAAGTCCGAGGTACATAGTGCAGCTGTATGCTACAATAGTGCTCCACTAATACCTTCGTATTTAATAAAGGACAATGTTATCGTTGTTCTATTACATATTATATATATTACACATAATTTTTCTTGTTGTCGATGCATATTGTCTTTAATAAAGAGGTTTATTGTATTTGATACTGGTGTGTATTTTAAATTCGACTTTAAGATGTGTGCAGCCCTTACACCTGAATGGGCCATATGGGGAATAAATACCTACCTGTCAATCTAATTGGCAGTCACGCACCCGTTTTCATTTCAGGCATCGGGTCGAATTATTTTATGGTTGAAATTAGAACTTGAAACGTAAAATCCACTAAGCGCCCTGTCAAACGGGACGCATGTGACATTTCACCCGCTGATGAAAAGAATAGCCTGCACTGAGGATATTCTCTTTCAAATGTCAGACCTTATTTTTACCCTTCATCCCCAGCGTGAATGAGGAAGGCTGCCAGGACTCTGGTCGAAAAGCTCACAGAGGGGCCAACAATAGAATCCAATAAAAAAGATTTTTGTGGAGAAACACTATAAAGAAGCAGCCACAGGTGTTCTCATTTCTAAATCAATACCTATGCAAAAATGAGGCCGCGGATGAGAAATTGATGTGGAAAACAGTGTTCCCCCTTTTCATCTTGACATTTTATTTTGCCGGTTTGCTTTTGGTGCCACCCTTTCTCCCTCTCAAAAAAAATAAATAACCGGAATATCCTTTGAAGTAATCACTTTGCAAGGCTAAACCCAATAATGAATCCTGGCCTGTTTTGATTAGCTCGATGCACACAGTGCCTCTGGTTGGAGGCGACGGCATAAGGAACAGGCAGTCACATCTAAAAGTGGACAGTGGGAATCAGGGGGGTGACACATCAGGGACAGACGGCAGGGCTGCAGGCTGAGGACAACATCCTGCTCCCAGGCTAGCATTTTGGATGCATGTGGAGCACAGCTTTAGCTGTAGCTAACCATTAATTTGGCTGATGCATCTGCTGATTTTCGTTTTGAATACATTTATCTAAGTCCTTCAAAAGAGACAACACAGTTACAAGAGCCCCAAACGTTGTATTGAATTTGGCTGGCTCAGTCCAACAAGCAGTAGCAGCGTGGAAAAAAATAAGTAATCATTTTCTAATGATGAGGCAGAGAAACGCAACCAAACATTTGCTTATTTGCATGTTTGGTTTGGACATGATAAACGACTAAATGAAAATGTTATGCTAATGTTGGATGTTGTTGATTAACCAATCATCGATTTCTGCACTAGCAAAAAATAAAAAGTGTATTAAAATACAAAGTCAAATACAATATCGTAAAAACATAATATGATAATATTTCTGATATGGCAGAACTGAATAATTTAGACTAGGCTCAGATTATGACATTTGAGAGTCTGCGAATTGGTTCTAAAGGTTATCCTGTATCACTGTAACCTCTCTGAATATAATATATCCTGTGCAGAAATGCACTCATAAAATGATAGGCAGTAGATTAAATGGATGAAAAGCCCTAAGGTTTTTCTCAAAGCTGTTGTAACAATTAAATAGATAAGTATAAATTCTGACAAATACATTATTATTTATTTGATTAATTATAATGATAAGAATTGCCCGGTAGGCTTGTACATAATTTTGATATACAATTGTTGTTGCTTTGGCATATTTCGATAACAAGTGGCAGAGAGGAAGAGGAATGGTGTGCTTCGTTTGTTGCCAACCCTGTTCCAGACCTCATCTTGCACATCGTGGTTATATTTAGCCATTAGTATTGTGTTCTTGTGAAAGTCTTTGTTAACAATCAACCAATATATTATCATGACTAGGTAATTGTCAAGGAGAGCCTTTTGATAATGTAAAGAGCCTGCAGTATTTCAAAATAGAGCAAACCCAAATATCTTTGGGAACTGTGTGCTTCAATAAACCACATGATTAATTTTGACCCGTTTTTGCCTGCTGTGAAATGGCACTGACACAAAGTAATCTAACACACACAATAAGCAGTTGCAAGGAAGTCAATTCTTTGAGGATTCCCTTTTCCAATCGGATGATGATCTAAATGTGTATTCACACTTGGACTAGATTACCTTTTATACCTTACTTATTGGATCATTGCATTACCTAGCTCCAAACCACGAGGATGGGCCTTACCCTACTTTACAGTCGACTCATCAAGTCGTTTATACATTATTCACACAGTGATCATATTTCAACATTGGCATTCTCACTGTCTAACAGTTTCTTAGCAACTGAAATGACGCACGCGCCTCACTTTACCACACTGTTCAACCTGTAGCGGTTATAATGCAGCACATTGCTTGAGGTAACGCATGATGTTTCTGTATGTGGAGTGTTGCACAAAACATGTGAGGTTCGAGGGGCAATGTTTTCAACACATTTTTTTCCCTCGTCGAGGTTAAGCCTCCGAGCTCGAGAAGTCCTTCGCTTGGCTCAAGAGAGTGGAGGTTGCACACACCAGCGGGTGTGGAGAAAACAACTCCAGGGTGCTCGAGTGAGAATACCAAACACCTCTGGCATGCCAGTTTATACTATTCATCCTCCCTACAGCGCCAGCCTGGGCTGTTGGTGTGTCAGCCGCACGCGTGGCAATCTCAGGCAGCCGGGCTGAGTAAGTCAGCCCTGGTTTTAGTCACTTCAGCTCCAGGCTCAGAGGGATGGCACTGCGCCAGTGGAAAAAAACAAAAGAGCAACCGCACTGGAAGATGACAGGTTAAGGGGAGGAATGGATGGGAAAGGACCTGTCTACCAAATGGATTCAATGTAGAGCTTTTCTTGCCACTCGAAACACTTTCGATGTTACATCTCACATTCACGCATGAGCGAACACGTTCTGACACTGACCGCAGCGCGATGTGCCAGCTCGACTGGAGCCACGAGGGGTTTCAGAGCGTACTCAAGGATACCTCTAAAGTTAAGCCAGGAGGCCAGACGATTCAAACCAACAACCTTGACTTCCTCGGGAGATACGCCAGTCCCATTTGTTCCCGACGCTGGCCAGCGTGGAGATAACACATCAGAGGGGTTTTGTAGACCGTCGATAAGGTAGCGGCGAGGTGTTTTCAAATGAACACTTTGTTTCCGCTTGAGAAAACACGATAGAGCTGTCCTCTGCCTAATCCGTCTCTGCAGGATCCCTTTCTTCCACGCAAGATATCAAAGCACCCAAGGGGACATTAATGAGAGTAGAAGCATTTACTGTTATGAATAGTGTCTCCCTTTACATCCTCCCTGTTCCTTTTTGTTCCCAAAGAAACATTGTCTCTATTATTTTCTCCCTCTCCCTGGCAGTGCTCGCGTCACTTGGAAAATTTGAAGAAAATCAAAAGAAAGTGGGCTGCAAGTTTTATGAATTTGTTATTTATTCAGCAATGTAATGCCTTTTCTCCATTCTGGTTGAATTGTTTTTGTACGTCATGGATTGATCAGAGAACCTAACCCAGGGACAAGAAACCAACACCTATCTTACCGGAAGTAATCAGCGTAAACCCTTTGTGTTTATAATAGCGCGTTCCAAGGCACTCAAAGCATTTAACATGTGGATTGTGGGAGAAATCACACCTTACCCACAGCCAGTGTGTAGCATCCACCTGTGTGATGCACAGCAGGCAATTTTAGAGCGGAGAGGTGAGGAAATAAAACCATCAAACAGAATAGAAAGTGAAACAGAGACCAGGGTATGATTAGAATGCCGTGTGGGTACCAGAGAAGGGTTGCAAGGTGACATGCCATGAGATCTTCAGTGACCACAAGAGATCAAAACTTAAGTTTGACACCTCAAACAAAACTTGCCACCTCAAACGAATGACAGTGCTCTTTTCACAGGACAGTCTCTGGCCTGGGGCACATGGGATTCAGCCGACCAGAGGGCGGTGGAGCCCCCCCTACTGGTCCTTCAACACCTCTACTAGCACCATCTGGTCTCAGATCTAAGGACAGACCAGGCCAACCCTGCTTAGCCTCCAGAGAAACTGGGAGAGCTTGGCAGGGAGCATTGGTGCTGGCAGCAGACCCATTCGCTTACTATTACTGATCCATCAAAATGAACATGACACTCAGTTTATCCAGGAATCTTTGCTCAAGTGGCACATGAAGCTAAAGATCCCTTTTGTCTTTTTGTTGCCCCTCCCATCGCTGCCCTACAGGGTGCCTTCAGAGCATCACAAAAAGGGTCATTTTCAGAGAATGGTTTCATTTCCTTGAGTGGCGGCCATCAAGTACTGTTTAACAACGTAACAATGTATCTCAATTGTTGTTTCACAAATCGGGTGGTTGTGTTGACTGGTTCCCTATTGGGGGAACCAGTCAACGGTTCTGTATAAACAAAGGTAGTGAGTGAAAGGTTAAGGCTTTGATATCAATCGCTATCTGACACATTTTAAGGGCTGCCTCTGGTGCTCTCGTTGTATCATTAAGAAAGTAACAAGTTTAACATTTTACTTTTCAACAGAGCCCCACTTTTTCTGTCCAGACGGGTTAATGAATAATGAACAGATCTGTCATTTGAAACCATTTTGATCTACTCCATTTAGAACTTGGTGATGAATCCACAATGTAGAGGTCATAGCTCACAACCTGTAGCCCAGTAATACCAAAGTCCTCTCCTGCTGACCAACGCATGGCACCACAGGCCTCAGCATTTATATTCAAATGGTCTTATTCAAAAGAAAATAAGAAGTCATTAAATATGAATAGGTCAGGAGATTGCATCTCACCCTCCAGTATTTAGCATTTTTCTTTGGGGCATAATTTAGGATAGACTTATATGACCAGTAATCGAGTTTGCGTGAAATATAGTGAAATATATATATATATAATGTATACATAAAATGTACATTATATATAATAAGGCAAGATTTAAGACTTCAAATAAAAACATTTACAAATAGTGGAATATAAATACTAAATTAATCTTAATAAAATGGCTTTAGATAAAAACCTGTATCTATCCTTTTATATAATAATCCAAAACTTGTGGGTAAAGGTAAACTTAATTTGTGTGTTTGTGTGCACGTGCGGTAACAAGGTGATGGTTTTAGGATCTTCAACTTGTTTCTCTGCTAAAGCGAGTTCCACTCTATGTTGTACGGTAACCTGAATCTATCAGCAGAAAATAAGACTCTCCTCATAGAATCTCACAATAATGAGTGCAGATCGATGTGTATGTGTGTGTCTGACACGCTAGGTTCTTCCAGGGTGGCTGGTGAAGAAGAATATATTAATAAGTATACTGTCAAAGATCATATGCCTTAAAACTAGACTCCACTCAAACTTGTGTAACATGTAGTTGTGTCCTCTCTAGAAGCAAATGGGGGGTTGGGATTTTCATTAAATTGCCTTTCTGTCATGTATCAGTCAAACAAAAGATTCCTGGTCTGTGTGCCAGTTCCCCCTACGTATCTCCTAACTCAGAGAGGGGGATAGGTAGTTTGGGATTGGCTTTTTCAAATAACGGTAACCAAATAGGAGGGTCGGTTTCACCTTTTTTGATAGTACAACCCAGAGAACAGGTAACAATTAGGATACCTTCGATAGGACCAACCGTTTCATACGTTTTGAAACTTTTGTACAAGAGAAATTAAGAAGAGTTCTTGTAGCAGGATGGGGCAGGTGGTTGGGGAATCCTGCGAGGGCCCACAAATGAAAGATTGGCTTTGCGTCTCGGTTCTGTGCTATGTTTGGAACAAAGGACTCCACCTAGATCTTGATCTTGCTGGCCTGTGCTGGGTGCTCACCAGGTGGAATGAAGCTCTGTCTGGCTGGGGATTTGTCATGGACGTTGACCATGTATTCTCGCCTCATCACTCCCAGCTCTGTGGGTTTGTGTTTTTGTGTGTGCATGTGTCTGTGTCTGTGTTTGTGTCTGTGTGTGTGTGTGTCTGTCTGGTGGTCTGGATAAACGCTTATCAGCTTAAACTAATAAGTACCAGTGGTTGAAGTGGTGGAACGTTACGAATGAAATCCAATAATATAGCTTCTTAACAGCCAGCTGCAGCTCCCTGCATCTGGGTTCTGAAACGACTTCCTAGGCCTCGAAGGTCAGCTGACAAACTCATATCTCACTGTGCCTTGGTAACCAAATTTATAACCTGCTCTATACATAATTTCACGCAGGGCAGTAGGTCTTTTCAGGTTAACCTTTATTCCAAACCTCTTCACACTTCAGTAGAGACTGTATAAAGGCCAAAAGGAAGAAACACACGGTATACATACAGTATATTACAGAAACATGTAGAGCGACAAAAGGGAAAAACACTTTGGATTAAACTTAAACCTAGTCAAGGATTTTCTTTGATCTATCTACCACAGTGGCCTATCCCAGATCAGCAATACTAATACGCACTGTGAACCTCTCTAGGTTATTTCCTGTTTTTGAAGGATATCTTGCTTGGCGATCATAAAAAAATACGGTTTATTAACCATACAAACGATGTGTAAGAACACTTTCCTCTCAGGCGACGAGAAAAAGGATCCCCACATAAGTCCTATAGGATCCAATGTATTCATTCAAACTGAAAGAAGACTTACTCTCTAGATAGGGGTACAAACTGGGATATTAAATTATCCTCCACTCACCGGACACAGATAATTAAATATCCCCTCTGAGTGGTTGAAATTGCATTTTGCGGCGCAAGGCTGATTAGACCATGCAAACAATGACATCCTCCATCTGAGCTCTTTCACTGGAATGGATGTGCACTTCTGCACGCCTTTTCACATACTAGTACTGGGTAGACTGAACGATAAATAAATAAGAGGCACATTATTAATCCCATACGGGAATTGCGGGAGGCTCAATCATGAAGACAGATGCAGAAAAATGAATACAGGAGTTTACTTCACGGTATGATGACAAATCCACAAAGATACTGGGATTAGGGATGCGGAAATAGACTTGCTGCACCACGACCATGTTAGATCCACTGTGATATTGCCAACATACCTAGTGGACAAGTTCAATGGCCAATCAAAACGAATGGGCATTCGGTGGTAGCTGAATGACTGGTACAATGCAGCGGAATCACAACAGTAAATCTCCCTCCACCTCTCAACTCAGGTCCCATCTGCAGCGACTGGACTATGTCAAGATACCCCTGCGACAAATTTCTCTGGCTTAGCCCCCGGAAAAGAGCACCCTGCACTTTATTTTGGCCCACCACCAAAGACCAAACACTAAAACTCCTTCGAGCAATACGTATGGGAACACTGGACCCTGAGCCTCCAGTCATTACAGGCAGTATTTCAGTACATGACTCTAGACGGGACAGAAGGAGATTTGGACGAGGCTATAGGCTGAATGCCCTTGAAACATTGTTAACCAAATGAGGTAATGACTTTAAGTTAATCACAAAGACCCGAGAAGTTATCTGTCCCTGGTTCAACTGCTTGAAGAAAAAAAACGTGCATGGTTAGTTTAATTAGACGGCTTGACCACGCAAGGGGACCACTCTAAAGGCATCGTAATATAATTTGACGGGAGATAATGGGGTCTCCTGGTACATCTTTAGCCTTTTCGAGTATTGGCTACATGCGGCTTGGCCCATTTAAGACGGAAGAGACAAATAAACTTGGTGGCTCTCAGTACCAAGGGTAAGGGCTTTTCTGCTCTTCGCACTGGGGACTTTCTTCTATTCTCGGGGGTAATTAGAGGAGGCCCTCTTGTGCATCCTTTTGTGCTTAATCAGGATGTGAATTTTTGCATGAAGCCAAAGCAACAGGGCTTGACTTTTCTGTCTGCGGATGAAGCCTCGTATTCATTATCACGGTCATACATGGCACAATAAAGCACAGTTTGATCACGATCGGTAAATAAAATACACACAAACTGTTCTTGGGGCTGATCTATCTACCTGCAAACACACTGTGCCCGGTTGCGAGCACATTTACTTTGTGAGTGGGTGCATGTCTTGAAGGTCTGTGCGCCGCCGGAAATGCATTCCACCAAGAAATCCAATTAAAAGTGGCGGGAACCTAGAGGAAAAGCAAGGGAGGCTGATCTATTTGAGCAACACCCCTGCTCTGAGCCACCAACCCCCGCTCCCTTTCCCCCTTCTCCTCCCCGCTGCTTGGCGCTCCACTCAGAGTGGAATAGTATAGCTCTCTCTCTCTCTCTCTCTCTCTCTCTCTCTCTCTCTCTCTCTCTCTCTCTCTCTCTCTCTCTCTCTCTCTCTCTCTCTCTCTCTCTCTCTCTCTCTCTCTCTCTCTCTCTCTCTCTCTCTCTCTCTCTCTCTCTCTCTCTCTCTCTCTCTCTCTCTCTCTCTCTCTCTCTCTCTCTCTCTCTCTCTCTCTCTCTCTCTCTCTCTCTCTCTCTCTCATGCAAGCACACAAGCAAGCACACACAGATGAACAAAACCTAATCACACACTACACACACAATGTCTTATTCTGTGGTTTTGACTTCTGTCTAGATCTGCAATTCACTGGGGATGAGCGCAGCTGGAAGATTGATATTATTCCATGTTGCACACTAGGACTAAGCCATCACGTTTCTGTGTACATTATGGACAGGCGATTGGTGATGGCCAATTGTTCCTTTCAGATTGGTTTGATCTGCCAATCGACCGGAAGGGACAGGCACGGGGGGGGGGGGTGAAAAAGATAAATAAGATGGAAAGAAAAAGAGACAAACAGCGTCTCCGTACAGGGACAGCGGGGTAATTCAGGATCAAACGCAATCGTGATGTGTCAGGATGTCACGGGCTAACTGCAAATTGGGTGCGCCCCCTCTCATAACCGTCCAAGATTTATAAAAAAAACCTACTGACATTGAAGAACAGGGCAGAAGGGATTAATTAAGGATGTTGAAAAAGTCGATCCGGTTATGAACATTCCTCGATGCCATGTGATGACCAAATATCCTGTTTTCTGACTGAATGAGTAGGCTGTAGTGCAGCCCGTTGTTTGGGGCGGGGGGGGGGGGACTGTACTATCTTCCAGGGGACATTGGAGAGGCAGTCATGCAGATGTTTGTTAACGACCAAATCATTTAAGTTTATATTTTGGGATGCATGCATTAGGGCAGTGATGCAGGACCCTTTTAAGATAATTAGGTATGGCATTGCACGTATACAGTGTCAAATAAGAGGAGAACCAGGTTTGAAAATAGTGAGTACATTCGCACTTGTCCTAAAGTACTGATTTCTTCCATGGATTTACGGCCTGATTTCCATGGCAAACTGGTTACCTAGGAAATAGCCTATTGACATGTTCGGACTCTTTGGGCTTTGCATATGATCTGCATTCTGGCTGCAGGAAAAAAATTGTTAATCAATGGCTGCTTGGAAGTTCAGGGACCAACCACTCCATTAGGTGGGAGATAAAATAATTTCCTAATGTTGAAGAAGCACTGAGTCATATGCAGGTCATCCGACCACACACAGGATTATACAACCACTGCACAATGAGGGCTGATGGATCCCTGTGTCAATGGACCCTGGAATTCCAGCGGTCATATACGATTAAGATTACAAAAAGGCAAATAAATATTATTTATTAAAGTAAATTAACAAAGATGCCGTTTCAAGACGCAATGCTTATTGTAGACAATAAGGTATACTGATAAACTGAGCACATGATACATTTGAAATACTATATAGCACAGTTGCAAAGCAATGGTAGCCTTACATTCCCCTTACAGAGTACTTTAGACCTAGCTGTAGTAGCTAGTTCTCCCTCAAACATCTTATGTATTCAGAGGGCATGTCTAATCAGAAGCCAAGAATAGTGTCTCTCTCACAAATCACATTTCATTGTATTACATCTGACTAATAGAGAGCTAGGAAGAGGTGCAGTTTTCATCATCTCTTTCGTAGAGAGAGGGGAGGCTGTGTACCCCGACACCTGATGAGAAGACAGACTGATTACAGCCCGTAACCTCCTGACAGCACAACACCCCCATGTCTCGTCCTAATCAGAGATCAACGAAATTACGCTTCTCTACGGCCGGTACACAAGATGGTTGGGCTACAGCTAACAAACCAGACATGCTAATGCATGATCAAAATAAACTTAACAGTTTACAAAATGATGACCATTTGATATTAGTGACAGCAATCAAATTCTCACTTTAAAATGACTACACTTAACTTTGAATATGATTGTTGCATTTTTAGATAGGCTTTACTAGATTATTACAGTACTTGTATCATAATGTAAATGAGCTAACTTGATAAATATCAATAATAAGTCCACGGGTGACATCTAGTGGCCATGGAAATACACTGGGCAAAAATAACAAGGTATTCACTAGAAAACGAGTTATAACAATTCACAAAAAACAATGTTTTATTATAAGTTTTAAGCATTGACTAAAGCTCAGTATACAAACAAATCTGAAGTGCTTTGTGGGATGAAATCACAAAATAAAGTGAGTAGGCAAGCATAAGGAAGCATATATGTAGCAATATTCAAATGGAAATGCAATTTGCAATTCAATAAGTCATTATATTATGCAATTGACAATTCATTGTGCAATTTAATTATGTAATTTGTCAATACGTTATTCAAAGTGTATTTTAACATGCAAAGTGACAATGAAATCCTAAAAAAGTTAAAACAATAAAAACAGAATAACAATTTGTCAAATGCGAAATTCTAATTACAATTTAATCCGTTTGAAATCTTTTGCAAAACGTTATGCGGATTGAAATGTAATTTGAATTTCGCAACACACGTAGCGTGGCGAGTGCATTGGAATTACGGGGACGCTATAGCTTTTCAATTTGAATAAAGGAACTCAAAAATCTTAACGAAATATTGTTCTAATTTTATTTTTATAACTTTTGCAAGTTTTATTGAGGATTTCATTGTCACTTTGGATATTAAAATACACTTTCATTAACATATTTAGAATTCAAAAATTGTTTCTACGATACAAAAGTAATATACATAATAAAACACAAACTAAAAAAATGAAGCGAAAGATATTATCCGACTCCTTAGAAACTGTCAAAAATCGCCATCGCCGACTATATTGCAAGTCGTCTTTTGCAGGGTATTGGTTAAATCTCTCCAACTAGCAATAATCGCGCCTCAGTTAGACCTCATGAGCTACGATACTGCCGCTGCGCACAGAGATACCAACAGAATTGATTGACACAGATGTTTGTTTTTCACTACAACCTCTTACACAAGGGTACATAATGCCAACGTTTCTGAACATTTGATTATCAGCACTAGGTTAGTACAGCACATCGTGTAGCAGTTTCTTAAGTCATATTGTTTCGCGTTTGTTAAATATGGCAACATTTGTTGAATGAAACAAACTTGATACAACCTGGAGTCTGCACTGTAGATTCTACATTGCATTGTGGGATGAAATCACGACATGAAGTGAGTAGGCTAGCGCCCATGTCATTAGCATGGAAGACACTTGCTTACTTTGCACCAGCAGTGCCTTTAATCGAGGGGTCAAGTAGGTCAAACAGCCATAGATAATTTGCAATTAGGCAAAATACATTCACTAATCCAAGACAAATTGCTGTTCAGAGTTAAAGGATAATTTTCTTTGAACATATTATCAGTCTCCTTAGAAACTGTCAAAAATTGCCATCGCCGACTATATTGCAAGTCGTCTTTGGCGGGGTATTGGGTAAAGTTTTCAACCTAGCCAATAATCGCGCCTCAGTTAGACCTCATAGGCTACGATACTGCCGCTGCGCAAAGATACCAACAGAATGATTGACACAGTTGTTTGTTTTTCACTAACAACCTCTTACACCAAGGGTATATTTATGCCAACGTTTCTGAACATTTGATTATCAGCACTAGGTTAGTACAGCACATCGTGTAGCAGTTTCTTAAGTCATATTGTTACACGTTTGTTAAATATGGCAACATTTGTTGAATGAAACAAACTTGAAAAAAACTTGATACAACCTGGAGTCTACACTGTAGATACTACATTGCATTGTGGGACGAAATCACAACATGAAGTGAGTAGGCTAGCGCCCATGTCATTAGCATGGAAGACACTTGCTTATTAGTAAAACCTGGCTGTTACTACCAAAACTTTGCCCCAGCAGTGCCTTTAATAGAGGGGTCAAGTAGGTCAAACAGCCATAGATAATTTGAAATTAGGCAAAATACACTCACTAATCCAAGACAAATTGCTGTTCAGAGTTAAAGGATAATTTTCTTTGAACATATTATCAGTCTCCTTAGAAACTGTCAAAAATTGCCATCGCCGACTATATTGCAAGTCGTCTTTGGCGGGGTATTGGGTAAAGTTTTCAACTAGCAATAATCGCGCCTCAGTTAGACCTCATAGGCTACGATACTGCCGCTGCGCAAAGATACCAACAGAATGATTGACACAGTTGTATGTTTTTCACTACAACCTCTTACACAAGGGTATATTATGCCAACGTTTCTGAACATTTGATTATCAGCACTAGGTTAGTACAGCACATCGTGTAGCAGTTTCTTAAGTCATATTGTTACACGTTTGTTAAATATGGCAACATTTGTTGAATGAAACAAACTTGAAAAAAACTTGATACAACCTGGAGTCTACACTGTAGATACTACATTGCATTGTGGGACGAAATCACAACATGAAGTGAGTAGGCTAGCGCCCATGTCATTAGCATGGAAGACACTTGCTTATTAGTAAAACCTGGCTGTTAACTACCAAAACTTTGCACCAGCAGTGCCTTTAATATAGGGGTCAAGTAGGTCAAAACAGCCATAGATAATTTGAAATTAGGCAAAATACACACTCACTAATCTCAACACAAATTGCTGGTTCAGAGTTAAAGGATAAATTTTCTTTGAACATATTATCAGTCTCCCTTAGAAACTGTCAAAAATTGGCCATCGCCGACTATATTGCAAGTCGTCTTTGGCGGGGTATTGGGTAAAGTTTTCAACTAGCAATAATCGCGCCTCAGTTTAGACCTCATAGGCTACGAATACTGCCCGCTGGCGCAAAGATACCAACAGAATGATTGACACAGTTGTTTGTTTTTCACTACAACCTCTTACAACAAGGGTATATTTATGCCAAACGTTTCTGAACATTTGATTATCAGCACTAGGTTAGTACAGCAAATCGTGTAGCAGTTTCTTAAGTCATATTGTTACACGTTTGTTAAACATATGGCAAACATTTGTTGAATGAAAACAAACTTGAAAAAAACTTGATACAACCTGGAGTCTTACAACTGTAGATACTACATTGCATTGTGGGACGAAATCACGAACAATGAAGTGAGTAGGCTAGCGCCCATGTCATTAGCATGGAAGACACTTGCTTACTTAGTAAAACCTGGCTGTTACTACCGATACTTTGCACCAGCAGTGCCTGTAATATAGGGGTCAAGTAGGTCAAACAGCCATAGATAATTTGAAATTAGGCAAAATACACTGACTTTCAACACAAATTGCTGTTCAGAGTTAAAGGATAATTTTCTTTGAACATATTATCAGTCTCCTTAGAAACTGTCAAAAATTGCCATCGCCGACTATATTGCAAGTCGTCTTTGGCGGGGTATTGGGTAAAGTTTTCAACTAGCAATAATCGCGCCTCAGTTAGACCTCATAGGCTACGATACTGCCGCTGCGCAAAGATACCAACAGAATGATTGACACAGTTGTTTGTTTTTCACTACAACCTCTTACACAAGGGTATATTATGCCAACGTTTCTGAACATTTGATTATCAGCACTAGGTTAGTACAGCACATCGTGTAGCAGTTTCTTAAGTCATATTGTTACACGTTTGTTAAATATGGCAACATTTGTTGAATGAAACAAACTTGAAAAAAACTTGATACAACCTGGAGTCTACACTGTAGATACTACATTGCATTGTGGGACGAAATCACAACATGAAGTGAGTAGGCTAGCGCCCATGTCATTAGCATGGAAGACACTTGCTTATTAGTAAAACCTGGCTGTTACTACCAAAACATTGCACCAGCAGTGCCTGTAATATAGGGGTCAAGTAGGTCGAAACAGCCATAGATATTTGGAAATTAGGCAAAATACACTGACTTTCAACACAAATCGCTGATTCAGAGTTAAAGGATAATTTTCTTTGAACATATTATCAGTCTCCTTAGAAACTGTCAAAAATTGCCATCGCCGACTATATTGCAAGTCGTCTTTGGCGGGGTATTGGGTAAAGTTTTCAACTAGCAATAATCGCGCCTCAGTTAGACCTCATAGGCTACGATACTGCCGCTGCGCAAAGATACCAACAGAAAATGATTGACACAGGTTGTTGTTTTTTTCACTACAACCTCTTACACAAGGGTATATTATGCCAACGTTTCTGAACATTTGATTATCAGCACTAGGTTAGTACAGCACATCGTGTAGCAGTTTCTTAAGTCATATTGTTACACGTTTGTTAAATATGGCAACATTTGTTGAATGAAACAAACTTGAAAAAAACTTGATACAACCTGGAGTCTACACTGTAGATACTACATTGCATTGTGGGACGAAATCACAACATGAAGTGAGTAGGCTAGCGCCCATGTCATTAGCATGGAAGACACTTGCTTATTAGTAAAACCTGGCTGTTACTACCAAAACTTTGCCCCAGCAGTGCCTTTAATAGAGGGGTCAAGTAGGTCAAACAGCCATAGATAATTTGAAATTAGGCAAAATACACACTCACTAATCCAAGACCAAAATTGCTGTTCAGAGTTAAAGGATAAATTTCTTTGAACATATTATCAGTCTCCTTAGAAACTGTCAAAAATTGCCATCGCCGACTATATTGCAAGTCGTCTTTGGCGGGGTATTGGGTAAAGTTTTCAACTAGCAATAATCGCGCCTCAAGTTAGACCTCATAGGCTACGATACTGCCGCTGCGCAAAAGATACCAACAGAATGATTGGACACAGAAGTTTTGTTTTTCACTTACAACCTCTTACACAAGGGTATATTATGCCAAACGTTTCTGAACATTTGATTATCAGCACTAGGTTAGTACAGCAACATCGTGTAGCAGTTTCTTAAGTCATATTGTTACACCGTTTGTTAAACATGGCAACATTTGTTGAATGAAACAAACTTGAAAAAAACTTGATACAACCTGGAGTCTACACTGTAGATTACTACATTGCATTGTGGGACGAAATCACAGACATGAAGTGAGTAGGCTAGCGCCCATGTCATTAGCAATGGAAAGACACTTGCTTACTTAGTAAAACCCTGGCTGTTACTACCGATAACTTTGCACCAGAAGTGCCTGTAATATAGGGGTCAAGTAGGTCAAACAGCCATAGATAATTTGAAAATTAGGCAAAATAACACTCACTAATCCAACACAATTTGCTGTTCAGAGTTAAAGGATAATTTTCTTTGAACATATTATCAGTCTCCTTAGAAACTGTCAAAAATTGCCATCGCCGACTATATTGCAAGTCGTCTTTGGCGGGGGTATTGGGTAAAGTTTTCAACTAGCAATAATCGCGCCTCAGTTAGAACCTCATAGGCTACGATACTGCCGCTGCGCAAAGATACCAACAGAATGATTGACACAGAGTTGTTTGTTTTTCACTACAACCTCTTAACACAAGGGTATATTATGCCAACGTTTCTGAACATTTGATTATCAGCACTAGGTTAGTACAGCACATCGTGTAGCAGTTTCTTAAGTCATATTGTTACACGTTTGTTAAATATGGCAACATTTGTTGAATGAAACAAACTTGAAAAAACTTGATACAACCTGGAGTCTACACTGTAGATACTACATTGCATTGTGGGACGAAATCACAACATGAAGTGAGTAGGCTAGCGCCCATGTCATTAGCATGGAAGACACTTGCTTATTAGTAAAACCTGGCTGTTACTACCAAACTTTGCCCAGCAGTGCCTTAATAAGGGGTCAAGTAGGTCAAACAGCCATAGATAATTTGAAATTAGGCAAAATACACTCACTAATCCAACACAATTTGCTGTTCAGAGTTAAAGGATAATTTTCTTTGAACATATTTATCAGTCTCCTTAGAAACTGTCAAAAATTGCCATCGCCGACTATATTGCAAGTCGTCTTTGGCGGGGTATTGGGTAAAGTTTTCAACTAGCAATAATCGCGCCTCAGTTAGACCTCATAGGCTACGATACTGCCGCTGCGCAAAGATGCCAACAGAATGATTGACACAGTTGTTTGTTTTTCACTACAACCTCTTACACAAGGGTATATTATGCCAACGTTTCTGAACATTTGATTATCAGCACTAGGTTAGTACAGCACATCGTGTAGCAGTTTCTTAAGTCATATTGTTACACGTTTGTTAAATATGGCAACATTTGTTGAATGAAACAAACTTGAAAAAAACTTGATACAACCTGGAGTCTACACTGTAGATACTACATTGCATTGTGGGACGAAATCACAACATGAAGTGAGTAGGCTAGCGCCCATGTCATTAGCATGGAAGACACTTGCTTATTAGTACAACCTGGCTGTTACTACCAAAACTTTGCCCCAGCAGTGCCTTTAATAGAGGGGTCAAGTAGGTCAAACAGCCATAGATAATTTGAAATCAGGCAAAACACACTCACTAATCCAAGCCAAATTGCTGTTCAGAGTTAAAGGATAAATTTCTTTGAACATATTATCAGTCTCCTTAGAAACTGTCAAAAATTGCCATCGCCGACTATATTGCAAGTCGTCTTTGGCGGGGTATTGGGTAAAGTTTTCAACTAGCAATAATCGCGCCTCAGTTAGACCTCATAGGCTACGATACTGCCGCTGCGCAAAGATACCAACAGAATGATTGACACAGAAGTTTGTTTTTCACTACAACCTCTTACACAAGGGTACATTATGCAAACGTTTCTGAACATTTGATTATCAGCACTAGGTTAGTACAGCAAATCGTGTAGCAGTTTCTTAAGTCATATTGTTACACGTTTGTTAAATATGGCAACATTTGTTGAATGAAACAAACTTGAAAAAAACTTGATACAACCTGGAGTCTACACTGTAGATTCTACATTGCATTGTGGGACGAAATCACGACATGAAGTGAGTAGGCTAGCGCCCATGTCATTAGCATGGAAGACACTTGCTTACTTAGTAAAACCTGGCTGTTACTACCGATACTTTGCACCAGAAGTGCCTGTAATATAGGGGTCAAGTAGGTCAAACAGCCATAGATAATTTGAAAATTAGGCAAAATACACTCACTAATCCAACACAATTTGCTGTTCAGAGTTAAAGGATAATTTTCTTTGAACATATTATCAGTCTCCTTAGAAACTGTCAAAAATTGCCATCGCCGACTATATTGCAAGTCGTCTTTGGCGGGGTATTGGGTAAAGTTTTCAACTAGCAATAATCGCGCCTCAGTTAGACCTCATAGGCTACGATACTGCCGCTGCGCAAAGATACCAACAGATGATTGACACAGAGTTGTTTGTTTTTCACTACAACCTCTTACACAAGGGTATATTATGCCAACGTTTCTGAACATTTGATTATCAGCACTAGGTTAGTACAGCACATCGTGTAGCAGTTTCTTAAGTCATATTGTTACACGTTTGTTAAATATGGCAACATTTGTTGAATGAAACAAACTTGAAAAAAACTTGATACAACCTGGAGTCTACACTGTAGATACTACATTGCATTGTGGGACGAAATCACAACATGAAGTGAGTAGGCTAGCCGCCCATGTCATTAGCATGGAAGACACTTGCTTATTAGTAAAACCCTGGCTGTTACTACCGAAACTTTGCACCAGCAGTGCCTGTAAATATAGGGGTCAAGTAGGTCAAACAGCCATAGATAATTTGAAAATTAGGCAAAATACACACTCACTAATCAACAACACAATTTGCTGTTCAGAGTTAAAGGATAATTTTCTTTGAACATATTATCAGTCTCCCTTAGAAAACTGTCAAAAATTGCCATCGCCGACTATATTGCAAGTCGTCTTTTGGCGGGGTATTGGGGTAAAGTTTTCAACTAGCAATAATCGCGCCTCAGTTAGACCTCATAGGCTACGATACTGCCGCTGCGCCAAAGATACCAACAGAATGATTGACACAGTTGTTTGTTTTTTCACTACAACCTTCTTACAACAAGGGTATATTATGCCAACGTTTCTGAACATTTGATTATCAGCACTAGGTTAGTAACAGCACATCGTGTAGCAGTTTCTTAAGTCATATTGTTACACGTTTGTTAAATATGGCAAACATTTGTTGAATGAAACAAACTTGAAAAAAACTTGATACAACCTGGAGTCTACACTGTAGATATACTACATTGCAATTGTGGGACGAAATCACAACATGAAGTGAGTAGGCTAGCGCCCATGTCATTAGCATGGAAGACACTTGCTTATTAGTAAAACCTGGGCTGTTAACTACCAAAACTTTGCACCAGCAGTGCCTTTAATAGAGGGGTCAAGTAGAGGTCAAAACAGCCATAGATAATTTGAAAATTAGGCAAAACACTCACTATCCAAACACAAATTGCTGTTCAGAGTTTAAAGGATAATTTTCTTTGAACATATTATCAGTCTCCTTAGAAACTGTCAAAAATTGCCATCTCGCCGACTATATTGCAAGTCGTCTTGGCGGCGGGTATTGGGTAAAGTTTTCAAACTAGCAATAATCCGCGCCTCAGTTAGACCTCATAGGCTACGATACTGCCGGCTGCGCAAAGATACCCAACAGAATGATTGACACAGAATGTTTGTTTTTCACTTACAACCTCTTACACAAGGGTAAAATTATGCAAACGTTTCTGAACATTTGATTATCAGCACTAGGTTAGTACAGCACATCGTGTAGCAGTTTCTTAAGTCATATTGTTACACACGTTTGTTAAATATGGCAACAATTTGTTGAATGAAACAAACTTGAAAAAACTTGATACAACCTGGAGTCTACACTGTAGATATACTACATTGCATTGTGGGACGAAATCACAACATGAAAGTGAGTAGGCTAGCGCCCATGTCATTAGCATGGAAGACACTTGCTTATTAGTAAAACCTGGCTGTTACTACCAAAACTTTGCCCCAGCAGTGCCTTTTAATAGAGGGGTCAAGTAGGTCCAACAGCCATAGATAATTTGAAAATTAGGCAAAATACACTCACTAATCCAAACAAATTGCTGTTCAGAGTTAAAAGGATAAATTTCTTTGAACATATTATCAGTCTCCTTAGAAACTGTCAAAAAATTGCCATCGCCGACTATATTGCAAGTCGTCTTTGGCGGGTATTGGGTAAAGTTTTCAACTAGACAATAATCGCGCCTCAGTTAGACCTCATAGGCTACGATACTCTGCCGCTGCGGCAAAGATACCAACAGAAAGATTGACACAGTATGTTTGTTTTTCACACTACAACCTCTTACACACAAGGGTATATTAATGCCAACGGTTTCTGAACATTTGATTATCAGCACTAGGTTAGTACAGCACATCGTGTGTAGCAGTTTCTTAAGTCATATTGTACACGTTTGTTAAATATGGCAACATTTGTTGAATGAAAACAAACTTGAAAAAACTTGATACAACCTGGAGTCTACACTGTAGATACTACAATTGCATTGTGGGACGAAAATCACGAACATGAAGTGAGTAGGCTAGCGCCCATGTCATTAGCATGGGAAGACACTTGCTTATAGTAAAACCTGGCTGTTACTACCAAAACTTTGCACCAGCAGTGCCTGTAATATAGGGGTCAAGTAGGTCGAAACAGCCATAGATATTTGGAAATTAGAGGCAAATAACATACACTGACTATCAACACAAATTGGCTGTTCAGAGTTAAAGGATAATATTTCTTTGAAACATATTATCAGTCTCCTTAGGAACTGTCAAAAATTGCCATCGCCGACTGTATATTGCAAGTCGTCCTTGGCGGGTATTGGGTAAAGTTTTCAAGCTAGCAATAATCGCACCTCAGTAAGGCCTCATAGGCTACGATACTGCCGCTGCGCAAAAGATACCAACAGAATGATTGACAGATTGTTTGTTTTTCACTACAACCTCTTACACAAGGGTATATTATGCCAACGTTTCTGAACATTTGATTATCAGCACTAGGTTAGTACAGCACATCGTGTAGCAGTTTCTTAAGTCATATTGTTTCACGTTTGTTAAATATGGCAACATTTGTTGAATGAAACAAACTTGAAACAAACTTGATACAACCTGGAGTCTACACTGTGTGTAACCCTTGTCCCATGTAGTTAAATAATAAATCTAGAGTGGTTCATACAATAAGACTGGGCCTGGGCTCGTTGTAGGAAACTACAATTTTGATTCATATGTTACCGTTAGATAATTATATTAAATGAAATCACCACACACAACTGTATTTTTAAATGTAATAGTTTTCATTACACATATTTATTCACAAAATGAAAATACTAGTTGAAAGTATTTTTAGGAAAAGGCAAAAAAATAAAAATCAGATGCACGGGATTTCTCCAATGTACAACAATGGCAAACTCAATGTACCAACACACAATGAAATTAACCACACACACTTTAAATGAGGTTAACCCGATGCAAAGCCTGTTATTTGAAGCTTGTGTGCGGTGGGGCCTAAAAACTGTACTGGCCGCTTCACTCAGCGTTGAGCCCAAAATAAAAGTGCGTCAAGTGTAGGTCAGTACTCACGAAATCCAGGGTGTAATTAGTAGGGGCAGAAAGGGATTGGGAGATGATATTCTCACGAAGATAATGGCAATGGCGATGGCGATCCAAACACACACGCGGGCAATGGCGGTGGCGAAGTCACAAGGAAAGAAAACACAAAAACACCAGGGCCATCTGCTGGAAACCCCTCTCTCTCAAACGTCCAGCTACCTTTAAAGCATATTATCCAATGAGCCACAATATCAAACACTATTTCATTAATCGAACTAGCATTAGCTTTGCGTAAATGTAAGTCACAATACAAAAACTACGATATGCGGGCACATTAGCACAGAATGCTAACCGCTTAACCTACATTAGCACGACATCGCTAATCAGCGCGCGACATCAAGTCCAGTAGGCTACTCTTCGTTACTATAACAGTTAGATATAGCACAATGGAGGCATACACATCGTATTCACCTTTTGCAGATCACAAAGAAGTTTAAATCAGGACCACGAGTAGTCGACCTCACGAAAAAACTTAACTGCTTCCCACACTACGATGCCTCCTCTTAGCTCTCAGGTCAGGTCACATTTCTTTCTCTACATGTGCTCACTACTCCCCACATTAACCTGCTGCACTAGTCCCGCCCGTTACACTGTGAGACTTTATTCGGATTGGCTTGTGAGGTTTTAATATAACCAAAACCAAAACAGAAATTAAATGATTTGACAGGTAACAGGTTAAGTTAAACATAAACACGGCTTCTTCCTCTCTTTTATATAATGAATTCACAAATATTTTAGACTTGATAAACTTAAAGACCTTTATATTAATTTATCTTTTAACTGTAAATAGTTTTATTAAACGTATTATATTTTATTGCTTTTAAGCCCGCAACACATTTTAACCCCATTTTATTAATATGAACTCTATTTATATTTGAACATTTAACACAGCATTTTATTATACTGTTAATTAATTTTTATGCTCTGTAACTTTTGGTTTTTGTACAGGGCTACATGTAGATTCTACATTGCATTGTGGGACGAAATCACAACATGAAGTGAGTAGGCTAGCGCCCATGTCATTAGCATGGAAGACACTTGCTTACTTAGTTAAACCTAGCTGTTACTACCGATACTTTGCACCAGCAGTGCCTGTAATATAGGGGTCAAGTAGGTCAAACAGACATAGATAATTGGAAATTAGGCAAAATACACTCAGTAATCCAACACAAATTGCTGTACAAAGTTAAAGGATAATTTTCTTTGAACATATTATCAGTCTCCTTAGAAACTGTCAAAAAATTGCCATCGCCGACTATAATTGCAAGTCGTCTTGGCGGGGTATATGGGTAAAGTTTTCAAACTAGCAATAATCGCGCCTCAGTTAGACCTCATAGGCTACGATACTGCCGCTGCGCAAAGATACCAACAGAATGATTGACACGGTAGTTCTATGTCGTACAGGCTTCGCCTTTTAAGGCTATCGCTATTGGGTTATCCCTAGGCGTGAGCCGTAGCACTGAAAAAATTTGTAATCCCCGCCCACCAACAGCGTGGCCTCATTAACGTCCGGCGCGGCCTCAATCACGTCCGCAGTTCACAGATATATGCGGGCGCCGGCGGACGTTCTGCTCCCATTTTCTTCAGCAGCGACCCTAGCATACTGAATGATACCATAGACCCCAAGACGATCCGCATCTGCAAGTCGTGTAACACAGGTTACATCTTGCCTCATGACGGCCACGAAGTTAGCGAGGGCTGAATGAAGTTAGCGAGGGCATGAACATGCCCTCTTGGCACTCTCGCCGCTCTGCCTGTGTCAGCATTGTAAGGCGCTGTCGGTGGAATGCCGACAGCGCCGAGCCGACACTGCCACCGTCATCGCCGAAGGTGCTGACGACTTTGCCGTCCCGCTCGACGATGCCCTCTCCATCCTTGTGAACTCGGAGTTGGACGACTCCGACCGCTGCGAGGAGGGAGCGCCTCCCCCGGCTTCCCCACTCCGAATGGAGGGGTCGGAGCCCGAGGAAGTAGCAGCTTTGCCCGTCTCTGCCGCCACCTCACTTCCAGTGGTTGGAGCTTTGGTGGCAGAGCTTCCGGG
Source organism: Melanogrammus aeglefinus (assembly GCA_900291075.1). Classification (NCBI taxonomy): domain Eukaryota; kingdom Metazoa; phylum Chordata; class Actinopteri; order Gadiformes; family Gadidae; genus Melanogrammus; species Melanogrammus aeglefinus. The sequence goes on from OLKM01001478.1 coordinate 127,470, forward strand.
CATTATCGCCAGGGCAGCCGCAAACCTTGGCCTTGCGGTGCTTGTGCCTCAGGCCCCCCAACGCCCGGACCAGCTTCATGGAATCTAGGGGCTGCAGGCCGCGACACGCCCTGCCCGTCTCGACCCGATCTGGCCGATGTTTCCCGCCATCAGACCATACTTCACTGGGGCTGCGGTGGAGCCCGGGAAGCTCGACGCCCCAGTGAAGACATTTATTCAGGTCACGAAGATGGAGGGTCTGACAGACCGGGGTTACAGGGCAGTACCGCCGCTGGACCCCGCTCCGTGCGCTGTCTTTGGGGTGAAGCCGGGGCTTGGCGGCCGCCGCCCCACTCCCAAAGACCAGCTGACGGCCAAGCTCACTGACAGGGCGCATCAGTGTATGATGCAGCAGATGGCGGTTATGAACAACGTCGCCCTGCTGGCGCACGACATTTCCACCATGGCGGCTGACCCCCATCGTCTGGACAAACGGGCAGTCGACGTGGCGAAAACTGCCGGTGTCATCCTCTGCCTCTGTTCCACCGGTGCGGTAACAGCGGCCTGGACGGCGGCGTGGCAGCACCTCATCCAGAGGAACCTGTGGCTGCAACAGACCCCGGGCATACCTGAGTTGATGAAGCGTCAGCTATTGGAGTGCCCCATCAGCCCGGACGGGCTGTTCGGGCCCCGCCTGTCGTCTATGGTGGACGAAATACAGGCTGCTTCCGAGGAGGCAGAGAAGCTCCGGAGACACGTCTCCCGCCCTGCGCCTCCACCCCGGCAGCAGCGCTCCGCCCCGGATTCCCGTCGCCGCCTTAGGCCCCAGACAGCCACTGTCACAGCGCCGCCAGCAGCTCCGCCTAGACCTGGCCCCCCGGCTTACCAGCCTCGCCCGGCTTACAAGCCCCGCCCGTCCCCGTCGGGGGCTGCGGCGAGCGGCCGGGCAGGGGGCTCTCGGGCCAATGCCCCGCCCCACAAGCTCAGGCGAAGGCTATGATGGGGCGAGGGAGACTCGTGTGACGGCGAGAAAACAACGGCTCTTTTAAGAGCCACCCATCTTTTTAAAGACGGCTGTTTTCTCCCTACACCCCAGTTAACGCCGGAGCCTGTCGGCTCGGCCATAACTGTTTCACACGAAATCTCCCGCTGCATATGGGCAGGCCGTCGATGAACCTCATATTTATTGATCGAGCCAGCCCTTCATTGCTTTTGAAAAGGCAATCTCGCCCGGGCTACCCAGCCCGCCCGCCTCCATCACAGGCCGCGGCGAGCAACGGGCAAAGTCCTGGCAGCGGCTCGCGGGACATGCCGCCGCAGCGCCAGCGAAGGCAGTTACGGGGCGAAGGAGAGAGCGTGGTGGCGGCGAGAAACACCTCTTTTCTAAAGACGGCTGTTTTCTTCCCACACCCCAGTTAGCACCGGAGCCTGCCGGCCCGGCCATAACTGTTTTTCACGCGTCTCTCGCTACATATGGGCAGGCCGTTAATACACCTCGTATTATTGATCGGGCCAGCCCTTTGCTACCTTTACAAAGGCAGCCTCGCCCGGCTCACCGGCCCCGCCCGCCTCCATCGCAGGCTGCGGTGAGCGGCCAGCAAGGGCCTCGGGCAGCGGGCTCATGGGGCGATGTCCCGTCCCACAAGCGCCGGCTATTACGTGGCGAGGGAGAGGCGTGTGACACCGAGAAACACCTCTTTTCTAAAGACGGCTGTTTTCTCCCCACACACCAGTTAACGTCGGAGCCTACCAGTTCGGCCGTTGCTGTTTCACAATGGCGTCTCTCGCTACATATAGGCAGGCCGTCAATAAGCCTCGTGTTATTGATCGGCCAGCCCTACATTACTTTCCCCTCACCACATGACATGTGGCGGGACGGCCGCTAAAACGAACTCTCTGTCGACTGACACGCAGCTCGTTCACGGTGTTATTCCTCCTCGCGTCCCGACGCTCAGGAGAGGGAGCTTGTCACAAGCTGAGCAGGCAGGGCATGCCTCTGCTACTGACACACACAGTGGCGTTCCTACACTTAGGGCCAGGTGGGGCAGTGCCCCACCAGACCCACGAGATGCGCTTGTTGAGCAGAAGGCTCAATCCATTCCTACTTCGTGGCAAACATATATATATTTTTTATATGCAAAGTAGCGTACCATAATTTGTGTGAATAACCTTGACTCACAAGCATTATGGCCTGGTTTGGGAGTAAATTTGATTCGTGTGCTTCTACTGCCTGTGTGCTTGCTTGATGAAACAGTACTGTCATAAGTATAGTCGCTGTTACTGTTTGGCGGCGACTGCCATGCTTCTCGAGAGTGTTCACATCAGTCCACAGCAATGCCGATCCATTCCGATTACCATTTAGAAACAGCATGACTCGAGACGATCTGCGAACCTATCACAATGCACCGGAGGCCCTAACATGTTAACAATCAGATGACTGTACAGGGTCATAGACCGAGAGACTGATCGTCACCTCAATAGCACTTATTGAAGACGACACTTACACGTCAAAGTGATCTACAGGAATTCTACGTATTGTACGTTTAAGTTGTCATATGAAATAACGCGCAAGCGTCTGACATTAAGGCTATTATCTAGCAAAAACTTTTTCTACTTTTGAGCGAATCACACCGCTACTGCGACAGAAGGAAGGAACTGTACAATCTGATGATCTGCTCTTCCATTGCACTCTAATGAAAACACCTTCCATTAATGAGGACTGCTGGTATTTCAATACGACAGAAGTAATCGAGAGGTTTGCTCAAGCAGAAGAAAAGTCGCGCCGACAACTCCTCTTTAAGAATGTGATCGCATTGGTGAGTCTAAAAACCTTTTTTTTCTTCTTTTGTAGCTGAGAGGCAGATCGTCTTCAGTTGTTAATAAATGACGTGGAAGTTATTGAAGCTATGTGTCTCGTCTAATTGATTTTACTTTAAAGCATATATAATTATAGTGCTGACCATGTGGCGCCTCAGAAATTCTTTGGTGACGAATAGTGCGTTAAATTAATATAATGGCAATATTATTATTATTGTTATATATGGCAACATCGTTGGTGTGTCGTACTGAGCGCTCAAAGCATGTGAAATGTAATTTGATAAATAGTGGACGTCTGGCCCACTGGCGATCACTCAAAATGCGCCCATATGTGCCCCCAGCAGGAGTACGTTGCTCCTATAAGTTTAGAGGATGGATTAACTATATCCAGGTGGGTCCAATGAAGGCACAGAAAATGGAGACGATGCAATCAATTAAACATATTATATACAATAAATCAATGAACATGCAGTTAGCAGCAAGATGAAAATCAAACACTGAAAACACTGAAAACAAATACACTGTTCACACGAAAGAGATAATGTATAAATATGCCCATGGGCCACCACAAGAAAGATATAATAGACAAAACACAAAAAAAAGACAAAACAATTTGGGTTCAAGGGCTACCACTAGCCGGCCCTCCTCCCCCTAGTCTCCCAATTAAACACCACCATACGAGTGGCAGATGGTTTATAGCACTCGTAGCAAGGTTACATTCAAAATAAGTTAGTATACAAATAACAAATTCGGTCTCCTGGGAAAAACAGTGGCTGGTCGAACAGACGCACGGCACATCCTCCGTGTTTGGGCCAGCCTTGATGAACTATAGACCTACAACTCCAGTACCAACTGCGCGTGTGGATTGACGCGAAGCAGTGCACTCTCACCTGACGTGAGCTTTCTGTCCCAATCGCTGTTATGCGCTCACGTGTACTGTCAGTAGACTCGTGGTTTGTGTGCACCATTTACTGTGTCACCATAGAAAAAGACACCAAAGCCAGGGTTTACATGGCAGACACCCAGGCTGAAGGTTCCGTTTTACGCCAGCTGCTACGGGGGCTTTTACTTCCACTCGTCTTTTCACCACTACTGAGTTTCGCACCTCTTTTAAGACGGGTCACATGTGCCACCTGATCTAGATTATTGCAGTGGGAGGGAGCCAAGGTGCAATTACCCATCACTCACCGTCCTACCTGCTACACATAGTATACCTGACTGGTTCTTATATACGTAGGCTAATGTTATTAATAATCAGCTACTCTCAATTTTTGTGTACGTAATATGCACGTCAATATAAATTTGCCCCAACCAGAAATTTCAGGGCTAAAATGCTGCCACTGAGACACACACACAGAGCCTTTTCGGGCAGAGCTCCCCATGGCTGGAGGAGGACTCCTCTCTCGCAGCAGGCGGCAGGGCTCAGGCGTGGCTTTGTTTCAATGACAGCCGCATCGAAACAACGGGCTGCACAGCGCTTTCAGAGGCATTACTCGGAATGGCTGAACGCCTTCACCCTGTCCCGATATGGATGGACAGCTGGTCAGCAAGGGTCACACCCTGCAGTTGAACTCCCGTTCCGCAAGTTTCAACGGGATTGGTGGAAACACGCTGTCAT